>JBBPOM010001257.1:0-12364 GCA_038091455.1 Leccinum uliginosum | reverse complement strand
CGTGCCCCGGCTACGGGTCCGACTCTTTGTTCCACTCTCTTGATCGATCGCCTCTGGCGACGTGACACGGATGGCCTCATAAACGTATTGAAAGAACCTGTTCGGAAGAGGGAGCAGGACTTGCTCGGCTGTTCGCGACGGCGACGGCGACGAGAGGTTAAAAACGTATCACTAGATAATAGACCCAGGAAGAACGAGTTGTATTATAACATTTTAACGCGCAGATACTGGGACTTACCACTGTACGATCCGGTATCGTGCCTTGGCTACGCGCAAGCTCCCAACTCTCCAACTCTTTATCCAACACTGTTCATCGATCGCCTCCGACGATGTGACACAGATTGCCCCATAGACGTATTAAAAGTACCTGTTCGGGAGAGGGAGGAGGGCTGGCTCGGCTGTTCGCGACGGCGACGAGAGGGTAAAATCGTATCACTAGATAATAGACCCAAGAAGAACGAGGTGCATGATAAGATCATAACGCGCAAACACTGGGACTTACCACTGTACGATCCGACATCGTGCCCCGGCTACGGGTCCAACTCTTTGTTCCACACTCTTGATCGTCGCCGGAGGCGACGTGACACAGATGCCCTCATAAACGTATTAAAAAGGACCTGTTCGGAAGAGGGAGCACGACTTGCTCGGTTGTTGGCGACGGTGACGGCGACGAGAGGTTAAAAACCTATCACTAGATAATAGACCCAGTATGATGAACGAACCACGGACCTCGACTACCCGTCCCACTTCAATGACTATAGACACCCACGAGTCCATGACTACACTTCAATTCTCTGCGATGTTGAGGTTGAACGAGAACGGCATGTAGAAGCATTAGTTGTACCTTAGGGCAAGCAAATCCATTTACTTCGATCTGGTTGCGAGCGCTGCGAAGTTGGCTACTGGTGACTTTGGGTTGCCGAGGAGAGAAGGTTTGAGACATGGACGTGGACGTGAAAACTGTCGAAGAGCGTCGATGGTGCTAGTGGATTCGGCTTGACTGAAATGCTTGGTCAAAATCGTTGTAAACAATCGCGATTGAAGGACTCCGACGCGGAAGAACGGGTCAGCGCTTCAGCACTGCTAGCGGTACAAATGGACATGCATTGAAGAACCACGAACCTCGACTGCCCACATTTTACTTCATAGATTGTACGCACCCCTGACTACACCTCAATTCCGAGTGCGACATTGAAGAAACAAAATAAATTCCGTGCACTGCGTAGTAGAACAAAGTGGATTCTCGTAAGTGTCCTGGTTCTACAAGGTGTACTGACACAACAGACAAACAAAAGGGAGACAAACGTATACTAGCAATACAAAGAGGAGTATCGTTGAACATAAAGGCAAGCACAGAAAAGCGTACACAAACGACCATAGCTATGAGTATAACGGCGTATATCGAGGGGTGGTACAACAGCACAAACAAAAAGAATGGAATGGAATCGGCCATGAAGTGAAAAGCGAACCACCAACGAGTGAAAAGTACTTGGCACCCTCCTTAATCGAGAGCGTATCGAGCCGGTTGACCTTTTCAAGCGTGAGCGCATCCCATGGTTTAAAGACGCGAACGTACCTGCAGCCGTTAACCTTGATGCAATCGTTTATTCACAAGGCCTGGTCCGTTGGCAGGCCTACTATCTCCCTCACCCGAATCCGGGTCGGAGTCATTGTCGAGAGGGCGTTTAGGAAGGGCGCTGTGCCAATCCTTGTAGCGGGAATGGGCAGTCTTCCACATGCTTGTTGCGAGTCGAGATGAAATGTAACGCCAGTTGAATAGAGGGTTCTTTGGAACCCACGAGGACACGTCGTCCAGCCAGTTCTGTCTCTCTTCGTCGTCGAGGTCGTCCGGGTCCGGATCCGGGCCAGATGGTTCATCGGACTCCAACGCCTTCTCGACATACTGGGTGAAAACTTCCTTGAATTTTTGCATCATCTGGACGAACAAGACGTCCAAAGCGGCAGTGGAACGAGTGGGGTACAGGGTCTGCAGTAATAATACATCAAAATCGGTTACAACCCGTTGGACGTAGAAACTAACACCAGTTGCAAAAACGGTTTGCGCGTCGTCGGGATTGGCTTGGAAGTCAATCGGTGCCTCGCCGGTACGGAGCCAAAGCTGTAACTCCACCTCCGTGACGTTAATCCAAGTAATGTCGTCGCGGATGACCATAAAGGAGTTAGGCGTTCTTGAGGGCCGGAATTCTTCCTCGCTAAGGACAGGTCCTCCTATAAAACGCTTCGCCGCGCCCGATGAGGGCGACTTTGATGGCGCGGTGTACGGGGCTTCTTTTACCTTGACCTTGAGGACGGCTATGGTTTGGGGATGATACTCGACGTATGCGTGGAGCTTCTTCATCACCTCCGCCTCGGACTGCGAAAATGCAGTCTCGAGGAAAAAAAACTCGCGCATAGCAGTGATGTCGCCCCCCCCAGTCAAAGAGAAAACTCGTACACATAGGTCGGGTACAAATTTACTCTCTCCGCAATCTACGGTGGCGCTTGGCGCGACCTCTACGGCTATCGTGTATGGCCCCCGTGAGAGGGGCGCTTTTGCAAATTCGAGATTCATTCCTTGGATGAATGGAACGACAAGGGCTTCGTGGGTGTCGTGGGGCATGGTGACGATAAACTGTTCGAGATCGCGGAAATAAGTCGGCCTAAAGCAGAAGCGAGTCAGATTACAATCGATTCAGTCAATCGCTGCTTCACCTAGAGCGGATTTCCAGATCCTTGAGCTTTTCCAAGATGAATGCGTGTTCTCGAGGGTTTATCTTGTCGAATCTCTATCCAACATCGATCAGCCAAGAAAGGCATGTAATCAGTGAACCCTAGTTACCAAATTGCGTCCAGGCTGGACCAGGTCTTGGACTTGTGAGACTATCTTGTTGCATTTCGCTATTGGTAGATGTTGATGCAGTTAGATAGTGGTACTGGGGTAGTCGAACACAGTATCGCACCAACATTCAGGCGGTCGTCGCGATTTTGACGAGAGCCGCCTTTATGCTTCAAGGTGGGAATTGAGCCCTTGAGGTCATTATGACCAGCCTTGGTGTTGGTGTCCGATGTCGGGGGAGTCGGAGATAGGACCTTTGGATGGGTTCGCCTATCGTGACGGCGGTGAATATCAGCATAACTGGCGCTGGTGCCACCGCCGTAACTGAGAGTGGGGCGATATTCCTTGCTGGTGCCACTTGCAGGCACAAGCTCGTTATCAATGCGATGAGTCAAAAAGGAGTGTCTGAGAGTCCCACCAGAAGATGGAAGCAACATCTTCCACTAGTCGGAGTGGAAGGCACCAGTAGAAAATGTGTGTCAGCTCCTCCAAAAAAATAATCTATATATGGTAATTTCAAATTGTGCTAACTCATCGTAGGGCATAATACAGCTCCTTGTCGAAAAAGTGGTTGAGGAAGAAGGTGTTCGAGTAGTATGATGATGTTTGAGCGGAAAGACGGGAGTCAGCCTTACGACCAAACTTGGGAACCAGTGGCGCTAGTGCCCGTAGTTGAGAGAGTGGGACCACATCACCCAAGGGTCTCCCATCCGCTCTGACGGCACGCTTCATAATATGCATCCCGGTTACTTCGTCGACATTCTGGCCATGCACCGGGACAATGTCAAACCTCATGACATATACAAGAAACTTACTGCTCCACCAAGTACCTTGCAATCCTCTTGGAGCAATGGGTCTGAAAATGAGCCGCATTTCACAGACAATATGACCTATTTATGTGTGAGTTTGGCCATTCAAACTAATCCATCCATAAAAAGTACAAAACCTGGGAGTCCGCTGTGAGGCCACGTCATAGTTTTGTCGACGTTGACAAACACTGAGTCATATCGTCCCTTCGGCCACCCTGCAGTAGCCGGAGAAGCAATCAACGTTTGAGCCGGAAGAACAGTATCTAGACTGTGGTATTCCTTTTGCTGAATACGGACTTTATGCCAAATTTGCAACCGCTTGAAAGGGAGTGGTTCGTCGGCACGATGGTATCTCTGACCTCCTACATTGAGGGGACGGTCATGATCTTCACGGTAAAAGTAGTGTACCAATGCATGGCGGAGGTCCGGGAGGCCGTACTTGTCTGCAACGTCGGAAATTTCCATACTCCCGATGACTGGGCTGAACCCAAGACGAAAGGCAACGGGGCCGGAAATGAATGAACGGGGAGGGGTGACCGTGGAGGGTTTGTCACAAGATGCGAAATAGTTCTTGATACGACGAGGGGCCCGATCATTGGCAGGTATCCATATATCATCTGACTTCGCATCGTCATCTGACTTCACATCATCTTCTGAGTCTAGTGATTCTACATGATGGTTGTTCGTCTGATTTCTGCGAAGCTGTAGCGCGTGTGAAAATTTGTGACATTTTTCACGACGATCAAGATAGCGACATATCTGAGATTCGAAGTCACTGTTGTTCGTAGCAGAAGCCGGATCCTTGACGACATCAATGTGTGCTCGTTCGGTCGTATCTGCAGTCCAATGAGCGGGAGGACCGACCAGGGGAATGCTAGGAGCAACGTTCTGCATGAGCTCCAGTTTTGGTATCTCCCAGTGATCGAGGATCCCGCCTTTCGCCCCGCGACGAGCGCCGACGTCAGTAATACTCTGTCTGTAGTCATGGAACTCTTCCAGTGCAGCCGATATTTTGTGACATTGAGTGTCGTCGATAGTACGCGACTGCGCGAGATATCGGAAGTCCGCCAACGAGCGAATTGCTCGGACAACACCTGCTGAGACAGCACCTGCAATCACAGCGACTAGATAGCGCTGGAGATCGCGTTGAGTTCTTCCAGTGACTTGCTTCAACTTCGTGATGCCAGTTGCGAAATGTCGATGGTTCGTGATGGGCTGGAGGATCGAAAAACGGAAGTCGATCTCTGCAGGGCCGACGGCATGGATACACCATGTGACGTCATGGTCATAGCTAAATCGGAAGAAGGTATGCAACATCTCTGTGGTAAGAAAATTGACGGGATTTGAAAGGGGCCAATCCCTCCAGAAGGGCAGAGCTACGCCATTGAGGCGGTGCTCCGCACAAGCTTCGAAATAGGCCATCAAATCATCGGGATCAGCATCGATTGATTCAAGGTGATTGAGGGTAATTGCCTTCGTTCGCGGTTGATGACGGTGGCGATCGCCAAACTGGGTATAATGGGCAAGTGTCAGTGGGGAGGTCTTCCCTCGGACGCATGCAACCAAACAGGCTTCTGGAAAGTCGACAATGCAGCTAGCAAGGCAAGTATAACAATACCGGCTGTTGCCAACTGGATCGGACAACATGATGCCAATCCGAGCCCCTATTTTCAGTGGTTCCACGACGATATCAAGACATCGGTGGTATAAACGATCAGAAAGGACACTCTTCATCCGCTGATTATTGTGGATGAACTCCACGACAGGAAGAAACGCGACAGGTAGAAACGCATGGTGAGACGCTTTGGCTCGAACCTCCGAGTGAATGTTGGCTAGCGACATAAGCAGGGGGTGCGAGACCTTGCCACCGCTCTGGTTGGTAACGTTAGTCTTGTCGGACGAGAGGATGACGCCTAGCAGGCAAGCTCCATCAGCCTCGATCTGGTTCTGTTTAAATAAATATCAGATTTAGCATCACATTTTTGTGGAGGTACTCAATTGCATTTCCCAAGCAACGTCGCCAGACATCCACTGGCCGTACACCCTGACTAAGCGTTGGGCGGTGGTAAAGACGCGATACGGACTAAAGTCGATGGAATCTGTAAACGCGGGGTTGTGAAGGAGCGCCTGCAGACATTCCACGGTATCTCGATAGAACAATCTTGCAACCGTTTTTGTTTGGTGAGGAGAAATGTCTACGTGTTGGCACTTCCATGCGGGCGCTTTGGGCAGAATCTCGACTAAGCCGCGTAGCTGTTTGGCGGTTCGAAAGGAGAGCTGGAGTTGGTTGATCTAAAACGCAATAATAAGGGGTAGCTAAAAGTCGCGAACAAAGCACAACTCACAAGAGACAAAGATAAAAAGCGATCGATAGCCGCCATGCTAAGGTCAGACGTTACTAAAAACTCTGCAAGTTCCCATTCAAGACGGTCGGTGAACGGATAATACAAGTTCTCGGTATTCCGTATTTCCGAGAACGCGTCTTGGTCGAAGGCATCCATGAATGTGGTGCCGTGCTGATGAACAACTTTGGCAACGCCCGGATAAAAATCAATTACTGGGCCATCTTGGTCCATAGGCTCTGTGCTGTCTCGAAAAATTTCAGGATTTGACCTAGAGGCATCACGTCGAGGTCTTCTCTCAAAGGGAAGACGTCGTGTACGGGGAATGTCAGGTTGTCGGGTAAATTGAGCAAGTAAGTCTTCTGTTTCTGCGAAAGAAGTGGGCCGTTGGTGACATTTTGCGCGTGGTTGGTCGAGGTGCCTCTGGACCTGAAGCTCGTCGTTAAAGGACTTGCCACACTGCGGACAGCTAGGTTGTTCGCGCATTCCGATTGATGAGGTGGGACGTACGCACGATGTCGAGTCATTGACCACGTAATGCAGCAACTTGAAAGCCGCACTGTGTAACGTTACCGTTGTTGGCGGAAGTGCCTGGGTACTACTTCCTCCAATCAGAGTTCTTGCATTAAGCCATATATAGTAGCATCCGTAATCCTGCCTACGCTTAATTATTAAGCTTCTGGTCAGTTGAGTCGATCGAGACTTCAGAGAGTTTGTTACCTGAAGTATTTTGAAGTTCCCAACTTGAAGGTACCTTCGACGACACTGTGGGAAGTGAACACTACGTATCATATATCATACTAGATCAACCGTTGGTTCAGTGCGTTTGCTGCCGTTTGAGCCAAGGTCATATTACTTACTTCTAGTAGTACTACGGGCTCTGAGAATTTTCGGCCCTGAATTTGATAGCGGGCACGGCGAACTTGAACTTCGGGGAAGTTTAAGTTCCAACAGTTTGGGACACTCATGTAATCAATTTACGGTAAGCTCACTCTCGGAAATGATCGGCGTTCTTGTCCAGGTAAGAAACGAACGTAGTAACTATTTATACTATGTCAAAAAAATGTGATTTCCGGTTCTGCGCGAGGAAGCGTTGGAGGGACTTCCAAGTACGGGAGACGGCGGGGACGGTGGGAGGCTGGTGAGCGCATATGATGATCTCTGCAAGGGATCATATCCGATGGGGAGCGTCACGTCAGAGAAACGGGCGAACTTCGCGACTTCGGCTTTCTTACGGAAGCTGGGCCCAATTGGCAAGTTGAAAGAACTTATCCATGGGGTTATCGATATCCGGATCCCCGACTCCCACGGTAAGTCACTGGGGATAGACAAAAATGCAAGTTTCATATTTACATAGTCGTAGACGAGGCGACCCTAATAACTACAGATTGAGAACGACTCGGGTAACACACATACTTTCATATTTGTCTGATTTTTATCTCGTCGTGTTGGGAGTACGGAAGACTCCCAGTTTCTGACTCCCTTTGCAATGCGCATGCGCATCTAGTGCAAAGTTTGGTCACATTGGGTCACACGCAGGCACGCTTGCCAATTTCAAAATTCAATCTCAGAACACATGACTCAGACATGGTCACATGACCTGTGAAGTTTTGTCACGGACAGGCTCGAGCGACGAGCGTGACAATAAGTTTCCGAGTTCAACCTTTCAACCGTTGGCGGTGATCGTTGTAAATTCCTCGAACCCGGAGCAAGTCGGACCGGGTGTGGCTGACGCTTGTCGACAAATATTTCTTTCCAGCCGCTACGTGACATAAGTACTAACTAATCGCGCGTAGCGGCGCTTGTGCGCCCTGCGTCCCCGGCGGTAATATGAGTCGGGAACTGGAAACGTTAGGAGAACAGAGTTACTAGGGCTGACCGCGCGCCAATTCCCGCTAAGTTTCCATGTGCTTTCGAACTACTTTTCTTTTCAATGAACTTTTGATTCACACAATCTTCGGGAAGACGGAAACATTTGCGAGAGAGATCCAGTTTGCGACTATCTAGTACTTCCGGTTGGATTTGATTTCGTGTAAAGTAACGCACATGAAAGTATTTCGATCACCAATAAAAACAGTGTTACCGTCGTAGAACACAATATTATCCAGAGAGTTGATGAAAAGGAAGGCACCGCGAGCAAATAGCATTGTGTGTGGCATCTTAGAGATTGAGATAACCATTGACAAAGTCGTTCCGAATTTTTCGAAACAAGACATCACACTCCTCGCCGAGCACACGTGCAGCACGTGCCACAAGGTTGCTTTTGAATGAATCTGCAACTCGATCGGTTACCGGCGCTGACACGCCAAGTCCCCGACTTGTGACTATGTCACAATGGCAATAGCACAACAATAACGATAACGATGATATGATTAGGTGTAGTTCATGCGCATCTGTAGCTCAATGCTATTTTGTTAAAATTGATATCAAAGTTGATCTGTGGTCGACCGTTCGTGAGTCCGTCCCTTGAAAAAAACTGACTGAAAGTGACTGAAAAACAGAAGGAAAAACTGCATTAATTCGATAAGGGGGTATCACGTGACTTTGTGCCTGCAAGCCATTTGGTAGATTCTCAGCATCCGATCATTGCTGTAATTCTTTTGAATGATTTGAATGAACCCGCAACTCGATCAACACAAATATGAGAGTGGAGATTAGTAGCGACAAACATTCTGGAATAGTCGCAAGCTCAAAGATACTTGTATACCAATCAGTCCAC
The DNA here is from genome assembly GCA_038091455.1 of Leccinum uliginosum. Lineage (NCBI taxonomy): Eukaryota > Fungi > Basidiomycota > Agaricomycetes > Boletales > Boletaceae > Leccinum > Leccinum uliginosum. Next base: position 3,658 of record JBBPOM010001257.1, on the reverse strand, counting down.
AACTTATATAGTGATGAAGCAGTACCGAAGATTTGGAACGGGTATAGAGGAAAACCGAAAGACGCAGTGGCGCCCCTAAATAATGGGGTGTTCTAAATTTGTGAGCTTACGTCTTTTGTCCGCTACAATCTTTCCCACAGCGTCGCGTAATTTTTTCCTTGACCGATTTTTGGCAGGTGTGCGACCAATAGAGTCGGGGATAAGTACTGCCAGTGGAAAGTTGGCGGTCTTGGAAATGTTCACCTGTTGCCCTTGAAGGTTCTTCTCAGCTAATAGCCTCCGACTATGACCTTGACCTATATGATAATACGTCAATGAAAGCCGCGTCACTGGGCGAACGGTTCAGTATGCACAATCAATCACGAGAAATACATAACATGGTATCAAAACTATCTAGTATGTACTAGGTATATGTACTAGCAGTATTTACTCAAGAGTTCAGGTCGAATGTATAACACAAGGGAATAAACAGCAGCAAAGTTCTGCAGATCCGAGTCGCTCATGAGCACTTGGTACTGGCATGGACTAAAATGAATAACCCACATACCTAGCAGCTAGCCAGTTTCCGCTTCCGATTTAACCAACTTGCAGGACCGAAAGCGTCTGAATTGCTATGCGAAGCTGTTCGAAGTGTCGTGTCCACGAGTTGGAAGCCCCTCGTCCGAATAGCATGTCGGAGATCACCAATCCCATTTTCTGCTACCGCCACTTCTTTCTCAGACTGTTCGGCTTGAAGGTAGTATAGCTCGCGCAGAGCGTCGTGTTCTTGTGCCAAACACATCGCAAGATGGCGTTCGGCACGCATGACCTTCCTTCGAGCTGTCGCGGCTGCCAACTTGATGGTGGCCTCTTCCTGCGAGTGAATTGCTAGCGCGAATTCAACCATCCATCAGAAAATAGTGAGATGAATGAATCCATGCCTATCAATTCCTCTGTTTCACCTTCGGCATAGACATCTTCTTGTGGAAGGAAGCTGCTTGGTGGGGGCGTGCTGAGCCGACTTTCAACGGAAGATGCAGTTGATTCGGACTCGTCTGATAATTCAGAGTCCGAGGTATCCGGAGTTGCCGGGGCAGCGCTCAGCCTGGGTTTGACGGGACCTGTGCGCGCTTCCTCTGGGGGAAGTCTGCGTGATGATGTTTGGAAGGAGACCGGAGGGGGCGTGATTGCTAGCGGCGGCCGTCGAACGTTCGGTCGACGAACAGAGCGAAAGCCAAATGAAGTGCGAGTAAATGATGGCGCACACAGAGACCGGGTGCGTTCGTGTCTTGTCATATTGCAGTTCAGTAAAGAGTTGAACCAGAGTTGAACCCACCGGAGGATGCCGAACTCACCGTATAATAGGCTGACTCACTACTACATTCTTGATCATGGGAGGGCCGCTGAATAGCTTCATGAAGCGTAGTATTAGCATATTCAAAAAAGCTTCGCTGCATCCCGTGACAAATGTAAATGACGTATCAAGTACCGTCCTTTTCATCAAGTTCGTTGCACGGGAGGAACGATGGATTGAGTGGTGATTCGGATGTGAGAGGAGTTGAAATGAATTGCCAAGTGGATGGTCCGATCCAAATGTTTGACCCAACTGCATCGACCAACAACTGATAGAATCTTTTGGCCATGCGTTTATTCTGTCGTTCAGCCCACTTCAACTCTCTTCATCACTACCCTTATTTCTCTCATTTCCATGTGTACCTGCAATAAGCTAACAGTCTCTCGACCTGCGGCATTCACTGCCATCGCGTTGTTTGGTATGATTCGGTGTAGAAGTTTTGATTTGCTGAGTTCTCATCGACGTCCAACAGTCTGCCGTTAAGCATGATCCCTGCCATGATCGTCCAACTTCTTCAAGTACCTGCGTTGGGTGCGTTGCTGTACAAACAAATCATGCTTACTCCTCTCATGAATCTCATCCGTGCTACTATTAGACTGGTGTTGGGCCACAGTGGATTGAGAAATATCTTGAAGAGGAATAAATAACGGCCCAGGTGTTGTCTATCAAGCGTGCCCGAAGATTCGCTCATGGCGGATGAGGGTTTAAATGAAGCGCCGGAAGGAGCGGTCAAGGATAAAGGAAAGGGAAAACAGAGAAAAAACGATAGAAAGACAAGCAAGAATGTCAACTCGCACACAAACGACAGTCAGAGCCTGAGCAACGAGACTAGTACGGCTGTCGATGCGGAGAGTTTCACGAGTAGGTCTGCCGTCGAGGATCAGAAGCTTAAACTAAAGGACATCTTGATGTCGTTCCCTGACAGCCAGCTGCCGCGGGTCACCGGTCCTACTGCAAGTGGGAAATCCGCGTTCAATTTGGTGAGCCCTTGTTCTCACCCGAAGCCAACGTACTCACCTTCGTCTCAGCTTGCACTATTGGGTGAAATAACTACTAGGCAGCATTCTACGACAGCATCTTGTCTTTCCTTGCCGGACGGGAACGCGAACAAAACATTGTCCCTGAAAGGTTGGTATCACAACCACGGCGATTGCGCAACATTAAAGATGGGATGCATATTGCCACATTCATCGATGTTGGAAGTGGAAGATGCGGACCAGACAGAGATTGGCGCAAGGTAGTGTATTGGGCGTCTTGCGTAGTAGTGTCAGTTTGTTCTGGTGGACAAAAGGCTCGGTAGGTTGAGGACGCATGTATAGACATGGGTGGTTGACTGATTACCTTTGCCCAGTGTTGCTCTTGCTCGTGCCGTCTATGCTGGGACCAAATTGTACGTGTGATCGGACGACCCCTCGAGTGTCCTGGTATGACTCTTTATTGTTCTTTGGCCGCATCAACTTCCTATTCGTCTTGCTTAGGACAGTCACACAGCAAGGTTCTTAGAAAAGCTCTTGCGTGGACCTCCACTCACTATTACAGTAGGCGTGATGCGTCGGGGATCTCTCGTCTCCGTCGCCGTCGCCAACGGCCGAGTAATTCCTCCTCCCTCCTCCAAAGAGGATTTTTTAATACGTCTATGAGGCGATCGATCAACACTGTGGAATAAAGACTTGGGGAGTTGGCTTGCGAGTAGCCGAGGCACGATGCCGGATCGTAGGGTGGTAAGTGCCAGTGTTTGTGCATTAAAATCTTATTATGCACCTCGTTCTTCCTGGGTCTATTATCTAGTGATATATTTTTACCCACTCGTCGCCATCGCCGTCACCAACAGTCGAACAAGCCCTGCTCCCTCCTCTGAACAGGTTTTCTTAATACGTCTATAAGGTGATCGATCAGGAGAATTAAATACAGAGTGGGGAGTTGGGGGCTTGTGCGTAGCCGAAGAACGATGCCGGATCGTAAAGTGGTAAGTCCCTCTATTGCCGCGTTGAAATCTTATTATGCACCTCGTTCTTCCTGGGTCTTTCATCTAGTGATACGTTTTTAACCTCTCGTCGCAGTCGTCAACAACCTAGCAACTCATCCCTCCTCCGAACAGGTTTTTTTAATACGTCTATGAGGCGATCAATCAAGAGTGTTGAACATAGAGTGGGGGAGTTGGGGGCTTGCGCGTAGCCGAGGCACGATGCGGGATCGTACGGTGGTATGTCCCAGTCCAAAGAACCCTCTATTCAACTGGCGTTACATTTCATCTCGACTCGCAACAAGCATGTGGAAGACTGCCCATTCCCGCTACAAGGATTGGCACAGCGCCCTTCCTAAACG
>JBBPOM010001256.1:0-12372 GCA_038091455.1 Leccinum uliginosum | reverse complement strand
AGCCCCGGACCGAGCCGATTGCCTGAGGGGTTGCCGAGATACATTCCAGGTTATTACCCCGCCGAGTCAATACCGAAGGGAATGCATTCAAGTTGTTGCCTCTTCGGCCTGTACTTCCGAGGTTTCAGGATGGCTGGGGCAACTGTTCCATGATGCTCTAGCATGTCGACAAGCCTCGGACCGAGCCGATTGCCTGAGGGGTTGCCGAGATACTTTCCATGTTAGTATTACCCCGGGCCCGACTCGGAGTGAATATGGAAGAGAATGAATTTTTGCCTCTTCAGCATGTACTTCCGAGGCTTCGGGATGGCTGAGAAGACTATTCCATGATGCTATAGCATGCCGACAAGCCCCAGACCGAGCCGAATGCCTGAGGGGTTGCCGAGATACATTCCAGGTTATTACCCCGGCGAGTCAATACCGAAGGGAATGCATTCAAGTTGTTGCCTCTTCGGCCTGTACTTCCGAGGCTTCGGGATGGCTGGGGCAACTGTTCCATGATGCTATAGCATGCCGACAAGCCTCAGACCGAGCCGATTGCCTGAGGGGTTGCCGAGATAGCTTCCAGATTATTACCCCGAGTCAATACCGATGGGAATGAATTGTTGCCTCTTCGGCATGTACTTCCGAGGCTTCGGGATGGCTGGGAAGACTATTCCATGATGCTATAGCATGCCGACAAACCTCAGACCGAGCCAATTGCCTCAGGGGTTGCCGAGATACTTTCCATGTTAGTATTACCCCGGGCCCGAGTCAATACGGAAGAGAATGAATTTTCGCCTCTTCAGCATGTACTTCCGAGGCTTCGGGATGGCTGGGGCGACTGTTCCATGATGCTATAGCATGCCGACAAGCCTCAGACCGAGCCTACTGCCTCAGGGGTTGCCGAGATACTTTCCATGTTAGTATTACCCCGGGCCCGAGTCAATACCGAAGAGAATGGATTTTTGCCTCTTCGGCATGTACTTCCGAGGCTTTGGGATGGCTGGGGCAACTGTTCCATGATGCTATAGCATGCTGACAAGCCTCGGACCGAGCCGACTGCCTCAGGGTTTGCCGAGATACTTTCCATGTTATTACCCTGGGCCCGAGTCAATACTGAAGGGAATGGATTTTTGCATCTTCGGCATGTACTTCCGAGGCTCCGGGATGGCTGGGAAGACTATTCCATGATGCTATAGCATGCCGACAAACCTTGGACCGAGCCGATTGCCTCAGGGGTTGCTGAGATGCTTTCCATGTTATTACCCCAGGCCCGAGTCAATACCGAAGAGAATAGATTTTTGCATTTTCGGCATGTACTTCCGAGGCTTTGGGATGGCTGGGGCAACTGTTCCATGATGCTATAGGATGCTGACAAATCTTGGACCAAGGCCATCGCTTCAACAGTCAATCCTCCATTTGATTTATAACCATCTGTAAGTTACAGAGAAGAGATTTTTGATTCTTTGACATATACTACTTCCATGCTTTAGGATGGCTGCCATGGGCATGATTACATATCATACCAATGACTCTCATCCAACACAGTGATTTCTTGGCAGGTCAACAAAAAATGTGTAGCAAAAAATGTAGTGAAAGTGTAGCTATGTGTGCGAAAAAAGTATAGTGTAGTCATGACAAAAAATGTGTAGCAACAAATGTAGTGAAAGTGTAGCTATGTGTGCGAAAAAAGTATAGTGAAAGTGTAGCTATGTGTGTGAAAAAAGTATAGTGAACGTGTAGTCATGCCTGAAAAGTTTTACAACTTCTTCTTCCGATTCCACAAGATGTAGTCGACATGTAAGCAATATATATATTCAATCTCCACAATGATTTGACAACCATTTCAAATACCTAGTCATGTGTCCATACTATGGTGGAATGTATCTACAACATGTGCCTAGCTGCATTGCAACCACAAGGTCTCACAAGTTTAAAAATATTTCAATTTGATACCAGATTTATGACAGATATCGAAAAGAAAAAAAAAATTATTACCAGTGACACAAGCATTCCAGAGATATTCTGAATAGGTAGATGGCTGTTGTGTATTTGATAGTGTTTACGATATGTGCCTGGCCTAATAACAAAAACTCAATATGAAGACAACAAAAATGCAATAAGTGTTGTGACATTGAGGTTGAACATTTGTATGCAGTCATAAATCTCCTATATTCTCTGTATGTATATTAACCATTTCACAGGCTGCTTGTGATTATGCGCTAGGAACATATCACCACCACTTTCTAACACACTAGTACAGACATCTAACCAACTACTCTTGATATCTCTGGAAGGCCTGTGTCTGTTGTAGTAATCAGCTTGGTGGATTATATCGTAACTTAGGTGGCAAATTGATAAACTTTGTCATAATGTTATCTTGTAGATGCTGCTGGGCCAGGCACACGTGGTGGACACATTCAACTACAGTATAGGTACATGACTGTCTATTTAGAAAAATAGTAAAAACATTGTGGAAGGAATAATGTAACTTTAATCATTATGATCTAGGAGAATAATGTAACTTTAATCATTATGATCTAGGATGATAGAAAGTGATCTACTAGGGGAAATCATAAACCATTGGATATATTGATATATATATTACTCATATGCCTTGAGCTTGCTGGATGGGTCATGGGTATGTATGTCGCGCCCCATCCATCCTAAACCTTGGATATATATGGCAAAGAATCAAAAATCTCTTCTCTGCAAAGTACAGATGGTTATAATTTAAATGGAGGATATATCTATATCAGTGACTGTTGAAGCAATCGGCTCGGTCTGAGGTTCGTTGGCATTCTATAGCATCATGGAACAGTTTCTCCAGCCATTCCGATGCGAAAGATGAAAAAATCCATTCCCTTCGGTATTGACACTAGGGGATAACAGGAAGGTATCTCGGCGACCTCTGAGGCGATCGGCTCGGTCCGAGGTTCATCAGCATGCTATAGCATCATGGAACAGTTGCCCCAGCCATCCCAAAGCCTCGGAAGTACATGCCGAAGAGGCAACAATTCATTCCCTTCGGTATTGACTCGGGGTAATAACCTGGAAGGTATCTCGGCAACTGGCACTCAGGCAATTGGCTCAGTCTGAGGTTCATCGGCATGCTATAGCATCATGGAACAGTCGCCCCAGCCATCTCAAAGCCTCGGAAGTACATGCCGAAGAGGCAAAAATCCATTCCCTTCGGTATTGACTCGGGCGCGGGGTAATACTAACATGGAAAGTATCTCGGCGACCTCTGAGGCAATCGGCTCGGTCTGAGGTTCATCGACATGCTATAGCATCATGAGACAGTCGCCCCAGCCATCACAAAGCCTCGGAAGTACATGCTGAAGAGGCAAAAATCCATTCTCTTCAGTATTGACTTGGGGTAATGGTAACATGGAAAGTATCTCGGCAACCACTGAGGCAATTGGCTCGGTCCGAGGTTTGTCGGCATGCTATAGCATCATGGAATAGTCTTCTCAGCCATCCCGAAGCCTCGGAAGTACATGCTGAAGAGGCAAAAATTCATTCTCTTCCGTATTGACTCGGGCCCGGGGTAATACTAACATGGAAAGTATCTCGGCAACCCCTGAGGCAATTGGCTCGGTCCGAGGTTTGTCGGCATGCTATAGCATCATGGAATAGTCTTCCCAGCCATCCCGAAGCCTCGGAAGTACATGCCGAAGAGGCAACAATTCATTCCCTTCGGTATTGACTCGGGGTAATAATCTGGAAGGTATCTCGGCAACCCCTCAGGCGATCGGCTCGGTCCGGGGCTTGCCGACATGCTAGAGCATCATGGAACAGTTGCCCCAGCCATCCCGAAGCCTCGGAAGTACAGGCCGAAGAGGCAACAATTCATTCCCTTTGGTATTGACTCGGGGTAATAACCTGGAATGTATCTCGGCAACCCCTCAGGCAATCGGCTCGGTCCAGGGCTTGTCGGCATGCTATAGCATCATGGAACAGTTGCCCCAGCCATCCTGAAGCCTCGGAAGTACAGGCCGAAGAGGCAACAACTTGAATGCAGCCTCGGAAGTACAGGCCGAAGAGGCAACAACTTGAATGCATTCCCTTCGGTATTGACTCGGCGGGGTAATAACCTGGAATGTATCTCGGCAACCCCTCAGGCAATCGGCTCGGTCCGGGGCTTGTCGGCATGCTATAGCATCATGGAATAGTCTTCCCAGCCATCCCGAAGCCTCGGAAGTACATCCCGAAGAGGCAACAATTGATTCCCTTCAAGTTCCGAGTCGGTAGTATTGACTCAGGGCAATGACATGGAAGGTATCTCGGCGACCAGCAGGCCCGGCCGTATATTACAAGGTCAGGGGAAGTGGCAGCAGGCCCGTCCGTATGCTTCGGGTCACCGGCAATATTCTCAAAAATATTTTCTGCTCGGGCCCGACCGTACAATACGGGTCGGCATACTCAGGGTGGGCCTGACCGTACATTACAGGTCAGAGTCATCTTCGGAAAGCAGGCCCGTCCGTATTCTACGTGTTCCGAACCATAAGTTTGGGTGAGCGGGCCCGTCCGTATGCTTCGGGTCGGCAATATTCTCAAAAATATTTTCGACTCGGGCCCGACCGTACATTACGGGTCGGAATCATCTTCAGAAAGCAGGCCCGTCCGTATTCTACGTGTTCCGCCGAACCATTTTGGGTGAGCAGGCCCGTCCGTACGCTTCGGGTCAGCAATATTTCTTTGGCCCGGGCCCGACCGTACAGTACGGGTCGGCATACTGGTGGGCCTGACCGTACATTACGGGTCGGAGTCATCTTCGGAAAGCAGGCCCGTCCGTATTCTACGTGTTCCGAACCATTTTAGGTGAGCGGGCCCGTCCGTACGCTTCGGATTGGCAATATTTTCAAAAATATTTTCGGCTCGGGCCCGACCGTACAGTACGGGTCGGCATACTGCTGGGCCCGACCGTACATTACGGGTCGGAGTCATCTTCGGAAAGCAGGCCTGTTCGTATGCTACGTGTTCCGAACCATTTTGGGTGAGAGGGCCCGTCCGTATGCTTCGGGTCGGCAATATTCTTTCGGCCTGGGCCCGACCGTCCAGTACGGGTCGGCATACTGGTGGGCCCATCCGTAAATTACGGGTCGGAATCATCTTCAGGAAGCAGGCCTGTCCGTATGCTACGTGTTCCGAACCATTTTTGGTGAACGGGCCCATCCGTATGCTTCGGGTCGGCAATATTTTCAAAAGTATTTTCGGCTCGGGCCCGGCCGTACATTACGGGCCAGCATAGGTGGGCCCATCCGTACATTACGGGTCGGACTCATGTTAAGAAAGCAGGCCTGTCCGTATGCTACGCATTCCGAACCATTTTCAGCGAGCAGGCCCGCTCGTAAGTTTCGGGTCTCGGATCATTTTCGGGAAAAGGGCCCGACCGTATACTACGGTGTCAAAATCACTCTCGGAATGTGGGCCCGTCCCATTTCTACGGGTTCAGTATCACTCCCAGGAAGTGGGCCCATCCCTATTCTACGTGATTTATTCATCTCGGGCCTGCCCCTTTATCACGCCGAAATTTTGCCTCGGGCCCGCCTCGGGCTAGCAACATTTGCGCGTTTTTTGCAACCCGGGCTACTCGATATTGGCGCCGAAATGTTACCCCATGGGCTCATTTTTATAGGATATGAACAAGGATCAAAAGCATATCGCTTTTATTGTCCAACGTGTCGACGAGTCTTTGTCTCCTCGACAGCTACATTCGATGAAGGAAACCTCCCTTATTGTTCAAAGAAAGTAACCCCTATAGATGACTTTCCTCTATTCCACATTCCTCTTCAAATATCAAAGAAGAAGCCTTAACACCTGGTAACGAGGATCCTGGAACTAGAAGATATCCTGATCAGATAATCTCTATTGCTCCACAACCTCCTGCACCCCAAATTTACCTTCCAATACCTCAACAACCTTTACTGAATAGATCAATCAGTGATTATTCAAGACATTCATCACCACGATCATCAAAATCTTATCCAAAAGGTTATTGGAATTTATCCCAAGCACCTCCAGAAGAAGTACTGATTTCTTCTTCATTCCTACCTTCTCTACCAGAACTTTCTTTGGATTTCAGTACTGAAGAGACATCTGAGACATCTAGGACAATAAATCCTATATCGTTTCCTGAACCAGCACATGAACCTCCACCACGTGGACAGAAAAGAACATTACGAGAAACTTCTTTTCGTCGTGACACTTCTCCAGATCGTGTTCATGATGACATCACAAGCATCAACAACTTGATGGATATGATTAAAAAACTGGAGAGGAATTACCTGATCTACCTAGAGAGACCAGAGATCATCACAAGCATCGACAACTTGATGGATATGATTAAGAAACTGGAGAGGAATTACCTGATCTACCTAGAGAGACCAGAGATACACCTCCAGACGAACGAGAAGATTGTAATTTGGAACGCTTCTATGAAGCTAATCCATCTTATCCTCATCCACCTTGGTTCGCTCCCAGGAGATTTCCAGATGAGACTATACCTGAATTTAGAACTCGACCACACTGTCATCACCCGACAACAGTTATTCAAGAAGAGTCACAAACTCATTCTTGAATATCTACCCGAGTTCCTATTCGATGTTTCCTACCAGATAATACCTATGGAGATCGAACTCCATTAGAGATTGAGAGTGACTTGTCTCGATGAGAAACTCCCATGGAAACAATTCAGGAGGAGTTAGCTCCACTCAGTCCCCTTACTCTGAGTATGGATTTAACTCCAATTCCTGAAGAACCCATCCCTACATTATTTGTAGACGATGATATGAATGATCTTTATGATGAACCATTAGCACAACACTTTAGTGCTAAATGGATTTGCCAACATTTTATTGCCGCTACCATTTCAACTGGTAAAACTCTGGTTCACTACCGAGATGTCAAAAAATTGACACCGGCTGACCAAAAAAATGGCAACTAGCTATGGAAGAAGAGATGAAATCTCTTTATGACCGAAATGTTTGAATACTTGCAGATCTGCCTAAAGATCGTAAACCTATCACGGGAAGATGGGTATATGTAACAAAGAGTGACGGTTGCAAGAAAGCTCGATTTGTTGCAAAAAGCTTTAAACTTACGGGATATATTTCGAAGGAACCTTTTCCCCCATTGCATGGTTTGAAACTGTCAGGCTTCTCCTAGCCTTAGCAGCCCTTGAAGATTGGGAGATCAAAGCCTTAGACGTCACGACAGCATTTCTCTTCGGAGAACTTGATGACAACGAGAAGCTCTATATGGTTCAACCAGAAGGTTTCATCGAAAAAGGCAAAGAAAATAAAGTTTGTTGCCTAAGGAAATCCATTTATGGACTTAAACAAGCTGCCATCAAATGAAACAAAGTGCTTCACAAATCCCTTCAAGAAATGGGATTTAAATGTATGACTTCCGATCCCAGAGTCTACATCAAGTATATAGGCAAAGACAAGATCATCTTCATAGTTTACGTTGACGATGCTCTTTTCATGGGTTCCAACCTCAAACTCATCGAGAAACACATGAAGATTTTCACAGATCGCTGGGAATCACGGATACCTGGTGATGCTACAGAATATCTTGGCATGCAGATTACCAGAGATCGAAAGAAACGAACTCTGAGACTTGACCAATGTACCTATGCTGAGAAAGTCATTGAACGGTTCCAGCTAGAGAACCGTAAACATGCTCGCACACCACTTCATTCCAGATATAATCTGAATCCTAATGATCAGGTAGAAGATCCTAAACGAAGATCTCGATATCAATCGGGGATCGGATCTCCTCTGTACATCATGCTTGGAACACGCCCAGACCTGGCTTATTCTGTAATCAAAATGTCACAATTTTCTGCAAATCCTGCTGAGGATCACCTCAATCGAGCACTTTATATTGTTCGATATCTTGCCTATACCAAAGACGTGTGCATCACGTACAATGAATTAGCAAGAGATGCAAGTTTCACTACATATTGTGATACTGATTGGGCTGGTGACCTTGAAACAAGACGATCTACAACTGGCTATTGTATGTTCCTTGCAGACGCTATTGTTTCCTGGTGTTCAAGACGTCAGAAAGTTGTTGTCTTATCTTCCACAGAAGTGGAATATATTGCCATGACAGAACCTGCAAGACAACTAGTCTGGATTCGGAATCTTTTTAAAGAGATTGGTCATGAGATCAAACATCCATTACTGCTTAACTGTGATAATCAAGGAGCTATGTTCTTAGCTGAAAAACCTGCTCAAGAAGAACATTGAAAATATATAGCAATTAAATATCACTATATTCGCGAAGCGGTTCAAGAACATAAACAACTTGAATTGTTCTATGTTCTTATACAAGACCAACGAGCAGACATTTTCATCTTTGACAAGTTTCGACTTGGTTGTTTACGCCTTGGTCTTACCAACTATCCACCCAAGATCTAAATCATTGTGATCATCATCTCAATGAGGAGGAGTGTTGAAACAATCATATACATTTAGTCATGTGATTGTTTAGTCATTGGTCTAGAACTTATTTCTAGACTATTCTTTCATTTTCTATGATGACTCATACCTTATTACTTTGCTTACTGATCAGCTTACTGATCATGACTCATATACAGTCGTTATGACTCACATATGACTCGGTGATTACACATCATGTATAGAGTCTTATATGCTATTGGCTAGAACTCTTACATAATGTTCCATCACATTCTATATACCATAACATTTACAAACAGTCATGTAGTATATAAGATGGACCCTTCAGGTCCATTTAATCTAACACTTTTACACTCTGTTCTTCCTTACTTTCATCACTACACTCAAATCAACCCTTTCTGTTACTTCTCATTCAAGCTACTCAATATCCCTAGTAAGTTTCCTACTAGAGAATATTTCTTTTTCATTCCTCTTGGAGTACTCTCAAGGAGTATATATCCCCTCAGCTGTGCACAAAGAACTGTAGAAGTTCTTTAATATCGAGTGCATTCCGAGTCAGTCCGGAAGACCCTCGCGACAGTCCACTCGGAGTCTCGATGTAGCAACGCAAGGCCAAGAAATAAATGCAATGGCCCCCTCTCATTCTGATGCAATATACAACAACAGGGAAAACCAGCTACCTTCTTGGGCGGAATCTTCCAATCCGCGAACTCAGGTTCTGCTGACTTTCGTGCTGTCAAAATCCAGTCAATTCGGGTTCAAACCACTTTCCCAGATGGTGGCCAGCTCGCCCAATGGATTTCCTCATGCTATTCAGCTGCCGTGAGTGTATCGTTCACTATCCCCATCAATCAGTAGTTACAGTGTCATCTCAGGGCTTCAGTGGTATCTTCCGGTTCGTTCTCTCGTGGTCATTCTTCAGGTGTATCGCATGTGAGAACTGGGTCCACTGCTCCAACCTCCCGCGTTCCATCTGAATGTGGGTCCAACTTCGACTAGGGTTTGGTTCACAATGATATCGACATGGAACACTTCCAGCCTAAGCAGTCTTCGCAACTTCTTGCATTTGCAGCAGGAGCCTGGCTTTCAAATGCATCTCCTGTACATCAAATTTTGAACCGTGGACTGGAAGACTGTCAGTCACTCCCACACCTGGTGGTCAAAACCAAGAATCGACTGAGTTTACAGCTCTGAGTCATCTATCTTCTCCATGTTCTGCTGGGTTACATCGATCTTCGTCATCCCATCAGCTTCCTTCCTTCCTACCTTGAACCCACAGCATCATGGTGTCACAAGTAAACTCGGGTATCAGGAATTGGGCAAGTCTCTTTGATGATGATCTCAGGATTGATGAGGTGTCTCCAGACGAAGACGAACGCCTTGCGGAATCCGTCATGCACAATGAACATAAGTGGTTGTCATTTGTTGTGGCATGCCTGGAGGTCCAAATACTGGTAGGTGCAATACAACAAAGTTAGTTTCATTCGCTGACCATCGAGTCTCTTAGGTACTGGTACAACTTGATTCATGGTAACACGGAGGAAGCTACGATCCCCAGTTTTGCGGGGTCTCAATGTAAGTGAATGGCTGCTCACTATGCCTTACTAATCAAATAACAGATAACATCAAAGACGTCATTGCTCAGCACTGCTAGCGCAACTGCCCACCACATCTTCCAGACAATGCGTGGCTTACAGCTGTCCGAAACCAGCAGATGTCAAAAGGTCCTCACAGTGTCAACCATACCCATTCCAAAACAAATAATTTAGATGAAGCAGAGATCTCTGAAGATGTTTGTCATGCACCTTCTCGCCTATCATCTACTGATCAAAACTTTCTCGCTGAGTCCCATCAGTCACTTGCCGTTCAGTCTGCGTCCGGCAGCCATCCAGATAATGGAGACCCATCCCAGCTCAGCTTTTATTCCTCTACCGTTCGCAATATTATCGAGCATGCCAAGCAATTTTCTCGCACTACGACCTCGCCTCCATTAACTTGTGCCCACTGCGCACGCACTTCAATACCAAAGCTAGCGACTACATAATTGAAGCTATTGCTGAGCATCACAAACAAGGGTTGCAGGTACAAGAGGGTAAGTACAATCAGCTATCGTGATGGTGAAGCAAGTGATTTTATGCCTTCAAGGATGGTGGCCACAATATACGACTGGTATCACTAAGCTCCGAGGTAAGTATCCGCGTTAACGAACACAAAACTTTACTAACACAATATCAGCTCTGGGAAGACATTGGAAATTGGCGCTCATCTCTCAAAAAGAAGGCGCACATTTTCACTCACAAGCACTATGAATGGGATCACGAAAATCGCCCACTGTTAATGCTGACATGGCGCATTTTTGAAAGACGGGACCGACGAAGAGGTAAGTGGAGGGCGTCTGATATTCAATGGCTAATAATCATTGATAGGGTCATACAAACAATCTCGCCCACCCTGCACTGTGCGGGCTCATCCCCAGTGAGAAAGAGGGATATACATTTCAAAGTTTGCGTATGTTTATCTATGTTGCATCTATGACCCCTATGGCAACCTAGTTGCTCCGTGTTCCCTTTCGTTTCATAGCGCATACATAGATCTCCTATGCTATCACTTTATGAAACAAAATATACCATGCAGTTTTCTCTGTGCCATCTTCACTTATCTTAGACTTAGATAAATTTTTGTGACAGGCAACAAACAACGTCAAACGAACTGTTTGCTCTGACCACCATCATGATTCATCGATTCATCTGGTATGACAATGAATCCATCCAAGACCCACTCCAAGACTTTGACATCGTGACTCCAGGAGCACCAAGTACTGCAGACAAGTCTGTCACGTCATCAAGCCATCGCATTGTCTAGCAGACTCTGGCAAGTGTTGCAGACAAGTTCAATGCTACTACTAATGTCCAAGGATCTCCAGAGACAGGCAAATATGCGCCGGTTGGTGTAAACCTGTACTCGGGACCCATGGGTTTACCCGCCGACGACAACACTGCGACGGTGAGAAAACGCCGATATGCGAGTCACGACAACGACAACGCAAGACGAGCAAGACGCCACGCACAACGGCAACTCGTCCCCCTTCCCCTCCAACGATGACAATGACTCGACGATGGCACAACGCCGACTGGCGATGCGACAATGGCGAAACGACAAGGTCGGGGTGATGCGATGATGAGGACAAGATCGAGATCAAGGACAAAGACGAAGCAGGCGCACGGTGATGCCAACGAGGTATAGTTCCACTTCCTCTCTTTCTCACTCTCCCTACCCTGCTGTCCCTTCTTCCTCCATCAGGCTCACCCTGGCATGCCGGCAGCCGAGTCGCCGACACACAACAGCGAGATGACAACGACAATGGCCAGAATCCGTCCACGCCGAGTGGCGACACGACAAAGTTGTGGTGATGCGATGAGGATGAGATCGAGGAGACGAGGCTCACGAGGCGCACCGTGACGCCAACGAGGTACGGTCCCTCCTCTGCCCTTTCCCACTTACCCTTCCTCTCTCCCTCAGGCTCACCCCAAGTCGCCGACACGACGATTCGAACAACAACAACTCATCCCCCTTCCCCTCCAATGACGACAACGACTCGGCAACGCGAAACAACAACAGCCAACGATGACAACTCGACTATGGCAGAACGCCAAGTGGCGACACGCAACGGCGAGATGACAACGACAATGGCCACAACTAGTGTTTAAAAGTCCGGTCCGGTCCGGTTTTTTTCCTCATTTGGAAATGACCGGACCTGAACCGGTTACTATATTTCACAAACCTCAGTTAGACCCAACCGGACTTCTTAAGACCAGTTTAATTCAGTTGCAGCATAGTTGGCAACCAGTTCCAACCGGTTCACACATGACCAGTTGTGACTGTTGAAAAACTGATCCAATTTGAGTAAGATACCGCATGTATGCCTCATGTAGTTTGGTATATAAGGATTCAACTCCGT
>JBBPOM010001255.1:0-12373 GCA_038091455.1 Leccinum uliginosum | reverse complement strand
TGATTCAGCAAAAGATTACAGATTCGCAAACTGGCTAGTAGACTCACAGCGTCACACCGTCTGTGAACGTAGCCGTGAAAGTGATGTCCTTTCCATTCGCATCCTTGGCCAAATTGAAGTCAAGCGTAGCCAACATCGTCGCAATGCCGCTCCAGAGGGACGCATCTGCAGTGTGTCGGCCTGGAAATGGAATGAATCAAACTCGTGGTTGAGCGAATACTCGAACCGAGATGGTTGCATTTGCATTTACGCACCTGGACAGACTCGTCTCCCAAACCCAAAGATGTATTGCGCGGGATCATCCTCCGTCAACATCCCGTCTGCATCCAAGAATCGCTCGGGGAGGAATTTCTCCGGGTTTGGATACCGATCTGGGTCACGAGACATCGCCCTGGGTGAAAGTGAAACAATTGTCAATGTGCTGCGTGCGCAGGTACAATGAGGAACGTACCAAACATTCCGGAGGATGGTTGCCCCTAAGAGGAACATTCACCAACCCACGCAGAAGAGCAAGAAGCACTGCAGACATACCTTTCGGAATGTAATAACCATTGTACACGTCGCTCTCTGTTGTACCGTGCGGAATGCCTTCAAGAAATCAGGAATACTGGGAATGGGGATGCCTATTCCCGAGCACGCACCTATAGGTCCAACTGGCCTCCATCTCGACACTTCTCGTATGATCGCATCAATGTATGGCAACTGCGCTCTGTCGTCAAACTCGGGGAGTCTGCTGGGCCCGACGATAGTATCTATCTCTGCCTGAGCCCGTTTCCACACATGTGGGTGTTCTACCATAGCGAGCGTGAACACCATCAACGTCGAGCTTGTCTGTGGTTCTCGTAAGATATACGCCAGCACACATGAATCGATCACAGACCGTCACAGTAGAACCTATGCAGCCGCAAAATGGTGATTAAGAATTGCAAGTCCTTTCGTTTTCGTGTCATTGAGATGCTTACCGATGATAGCAGCCGCAGAAGTATGCTTGAGAGCCGTTTCGTAGGCAGAACGATACGAATCATCCAGTTTCTCCAACCGAGCGGTGTGATCTGCTACCATTGCAGTAGGCGTGTGGTCCCCAGATTCCTGTCGCAATAAGAACTATGTCAATATCATCATCGGTTTACTTCACGCAGACCTCACCATGCGCTTTTGAATGTATTGATATGGCATATCGATTATCATGTTCCTCCACTCATATGCCTGTTTTGCCTCGCGTTTGATCCACGACCCAGGGAACCAGTCGGGAACATGCAGCACTTTCGCCAGAAAACCTTCATTATATGCATCCACTCTATCGTTGAAAAGCACTCACAGAAAGGGAAAGCCTTGACGAGGACTGCGTTCTCGATTGTAACCTTCGGGATAGATATATGAAGGAACTTTTCCATAATAGACACTATAGGGTCATTGCGAGGATTCGGCTCGTAGTCATACACTGCATTCATCGCCACCGCGGATGCAAATCTAAATGAATTCGGGGTTATCAACGAATGAATCAAAGCACACAATCTCTTACGTCGCAAAATGAGTTGGCCACTGTTCGTGATCATCGATCATGTTTATGATCATCCGACGCGCCCTGTGAAGCTGCATGGGACGGAAGACGAGTGCAGCTTCGGCACGGAACGTCTGATGGAATATTCTCCGGCACAGCCTCCAATATTCACCATACTGCGTGAAAGCAAAGTTACAATCATGACCAAAGCTTCCAGAAATAATTTGAGTCCCTTGCAGTACATGTGGAACTTCGACTCACGGATCAACAGTCGCAATGAACGGACGATCAGAGTATATCTGGGATCGCTTGTCGAGGAGTTCAATTGCCACAGAGGGTGAGTTCAAGACGATGACGTCTGTATCAAAGAGTCGAAGGTACATTATATCGCCTGGGCAAAGTCAGAGTCAATTATGCATCACCAACTCAGCATGACATCGACACCCACCATATTTTTCCTTCCAATCAGTATAGGTCAGCCACGGTTCTTTCCCGACGGAGAGAACATTTCCGAGGATAGGAAGTGGGGTAGGGCCAGGAGGAAGAGGATACCCTTTTCTCTCGTTGCGTGCCTGAATAATGCGTCGAACAATATCGACGGTAACGACCGCGAGGGGGACAAGTACCGCCAGTCGAGCAGTGGAAGTGGGCCAGTCCATCTCTTGGGTTAAGGCTGTTCCAAGTCGGAAAACCAGGCCCTTCACCTTTTTATATGTGCAAAATTAAATGGCAATTGAAGGATGGGCCTGCATGGCCAATTTTCTCAATGAGGTGATATACGTACTCTGCCAACTTTGCAGTTCGGGTGCCTGCAGTGTTTGCTAAACGAAGTCCCTGCTTCAAGTTCAAGTTCAGATGGCGGCAGCATCCTTGCGACGCAGCGACGGCGTCGCAACTTGGGATTTCATCATGGTTTAATGGATGACCACTCATAAAAATAGTATGAACAACTTGATATGGATCAGAAACAGTGTGGCGACTGCGGCGCCTGTCAGTGGCTACTCCAAATGCTTCAAAATAGCCATACTCTTCGAGTCAGCCTATCTGGTCATTAACGCAGCTCTCTGTGGGTGATAATACAAGCTGGTCGTCTGTTTTAACAAAGCAAACCTACCAACTTGGGGTCCCGGAGCTTCGACATCTTGGCGTCGCGTAAAAGCCGCAACTGAACTTGAAAGTTGAAGTTGAAGTTGGTGCTGTCATAATTCATAAACCGAAATGATCATGATGAGCCGCTTCTGGGCCCAGTGCTAGTCTTAATACTAGGACTGGACGCCTCACTATGCCTCACTGGTCAGAAGTGCGGCGACATGCGGCGGCGGCATCATGGAGCTCTACTATTACTTCGGGGTCGGATAGACGAAGGTCGAACCCTTAGTAAAATTATTGTTTAGTCCTGGGAATCATGTTTGGAACAATCAGCCTGTGACTCATCAATGCATTAATGAGGTTTGTGCTAAACCTGTCTAAACCCGCAACGTTGTGACTACATATGTACTCAGATTTCAATGCAATTGACATTAATTGATTGTGTTCTCCCGACTTGCTCCCGACCTACGCAAGTTACTAAGGTTTCGCTGCTCAACAAGTCAAATTGGCTACCGAACGAATGGAACCCAAGTACTACATATGTGGACCCCCCACGGAACTAATAGTACATAATGAAGGAATCCTGCCCCGGTCGGATCCCCAGCTTTGCCGAATGGGCCACAGCTGGCAAGGAACGATTATATCGGCTAAGTTCAGATCCAGCGGATCTGACACTTCATTCGGTATCACTGACTACACCCCACGGACGCTCGCTCAACGTTCGATAGTCAGTCTGGCCAAAACAACTCGATGATGAGTTGTCGAGAAAGATTCTTGACCCAGGGGCTAATTGCGACGTAGAGCAACGGAGAATTTGAGGACAATGCAACTTGAAGACGGGAACCGGCTACAGACAAGAATGTGTCAACGATCGAAGCGGAGCACTGCAAAAAGTAAATCGACTAGTTCATCGCTAGTAGCTCATCACAACTAACAAACGCCCTGCTGGCAGCGCAAGGAACTGTGTGAATAGGGACAAAATGCTGCCTGACCTCAGTTGAGGTCGAAGATCAATATTTACTCATCGGGTAAGTCCAAAACTTTCCAAACAGTAGAATTGCGTAACTTTGTCTTTGAGTTGTTCCAGTGACTGAGTGACTGGGGTGTAGTCGTCTTCTTTCAATTTCCCTGCTTGTTCGGGTGGTATCCTCATCAACTTCTCCTCGCATCCTTCCCTCACTCTTGCCGCCTTCAAGTTTCCTGCTCACAATATGCACCTCATCCCTGATCAAATTTGGAAGGTCGCATGTTCTATACCGCAGCGATGCCACGGGCCGCCAAGCGAACAACCACGATCATGAAGTATCGCCGAAGCAGTCCAAGCACCGTACCCGCGCTCATCGGGTGTTTACCGTAGAAGTATTGCTTATGGCAGGGGCTTGTTCCTCATGCTGCTGAAGGCGTCTTCAATGAAGACTTGAAGGGTACATAAGTATGGTCACGATCGATCATGATCGGATTCATCAGTGGAGGCGAGAGGTACATAGTACACAGTCGACTCTCGTGTGTTTATCTGCCTTAAGGTCTCTCCAATAACCCATATGTAGTCCCTTATGATCTATAGCTTTCGAGTTGTCCTGACAGGTTAGGAGGGAGTCGAGTTCGGTGGCTACGACGTAAAAAAATAGTGAATGACCGCGAATGAATGCGTACTAGTCTCGATCTCTATGGACTGATTCCGGCAAGAGATCTCGATAGCGATTATCGGTACGAACGAATTCCGAGGAGATCCGAATCACTTTATCTCCAAACTTCAGTAGAACTGCACTCGATCATATCATGCCCCCTCCAAAACCACGGCGCGCACACACCCTCCCGCCTACGACGCCACTCGCACAGCAAGTCGGCGGACATGCCGGTGTGCACGTCACTGAAGACGAATCACTCCTGCTCAAGCCCGCCCTGCCGCGCGAGGTCGCCTTTTATCAATTCGCCAGGGACATCGATGACGGCATCTCTGACCCATCCTTCTCCTCAGGCGGAGTGCACGCGCTCAAACCATGGATCCCCGAGTTCATTGGCCTGCTAAACCTTGAGGGCAAGCTCGCAGACGAGCAGCCAACTGCAAACGACGCGCCCCCTGCGATCGTGTCTGTATCGGAGACAGCTGAGGAGAATTGTAGTTCCAGCAACTCGGCGACCCCGTCTCCGGATGACCCCGATACGTCCCCGCAGACGATCGTGCTCCAGAATTTGCTGCACGGCTATCGTAAGCCTTGCGTGCTTGACGTCAAACTCGGTACTGTCCTCTATGACGAAGATGCCTCCGAGGAGAAGAAGACTCGTATGATTGAGAAAGCAGCGGAAACGACCAGTCTGGAGACGGGCGTGAGGTTGACGGGGTTCCAAGTGAGTTGATTGTCCTCTTTGTTTTATGTTTAAATTGGGTACGGCGCCGCGACATGCTGCTCATAGCTCCCTTTCCGACAAGGTCTATTCGAACCACACTCCAGACCCAGTCGTGTACGGAAGGGAGTACGGGTACAGCTTGAAGCCAAATCAGCTGTTGGAGGGAATCAGGAATTTCTTTCCTTGCTCGACCGCCACCGCCGCTTCTGCCGCCAACCCTTCTCCATCACCCTCGAACGCGGACGCGGGCTTCCCCGTGCACATCCTCCTCACCCTCCTCCCGTCCCTCCACACCTCTCTCGTCGAGCTCCGCTCCGCCCTCTCTGGCGCACACGTAAGGATCGTTGGCGGGAGCGTGCTGATCATCTACGAAGGTGACTGGGAGACGGCTGTCGCAGCGTGCGGTCGTGGCGGAAGACCCAATGCTCTCAATGGTGACGACGACGACGAAGACGCGGAGGGAGAGGAGAGCGATGACATCGAACTGGAGGTCGACGAGCAGGGGCAGATCGTCGTTGAGTCGTTGGTGGGATCCAGTCAACAAAATCCCTCCGAGACGCTCTCGTCTTCTTCTTCCTCCTCCTCGTCTGACACGGATCCGCCGCCTCGTTTATACACGGTCTCGCTCATCGATTTTGCGCACGCGCGGATCGTGCCCGGACAAGGACCCGATGAGGGCGTGTTGAAGGGTATGGACACGTTGATCAGGTTGGTGGATCAGAGGAGGCGGGAGGTGGAGACAGCGGCTGAAACAACATTGTCTGGAGAGGCAGAGACTCTGATTGAATGACTGAACTGAATGGAAGTACGGCGGACCACGAATGCTGGCCCGGGCAGGATTCGCTCGACGATAGCCCGTACACACTCTCTTTTGGCTGTAATGACTTTAGCACCGATTCCACTTAGATGGCATCTGGATCGCTGGCATGAGGATATTCAGACACATTGTGAACTTACATCCCACTGCCGACCGTCTTCTGCACTCACGCAGGATTCACCTCCAAGTAGAGCTTTCGAATGTGAGGGAGAAAAAAGAAACCCTTGCTCCATTACGGTACTCGGCCCGGGTTAGCGCAGAATCGCTAGAACCTAAGCAGCGCAACATATCTATAGGGGAGTCGCGGGCGATCTCTCTCTTCTACACCCACGGCGACGAGTTGTTGCGATCCAGGAGAACGTCCATCTCGGGCACGTCGTATGTCATCTACGTTCTTTCATATCATTCTTCGTGCATTCGTCAAGTCCACTTCCCCGAAAGCTCTGGACCACGGGCCCGAATGAACAAATTAATATGCATACACACGCAAAGAAGCATCAAATCCCAAAAAGTTGGAAAGCAAAGTGAAAAACGAAATGAAATAATAAGACTTGGTACCTGTCCATCCGAAACCATGCGACCCATCCACGGCCCGTCAACGCTATCATACGCCACTGCTCGCACCTTATAGCGCCCGAAACTTCTCTTCGTCCTGGTCCCCACTCCCGTTCCCGTTCAGGCTTCCAAAGGTTCGAATCACTCCTTCACCTCCCTCCCTTCCCCCGTCTCTCTCCCGTGCCCCCAACGCTTTTGCCCGTTTACCAGCCTCTCCGATAGCCTCGCTCCAAGCCTTGGCCTCCCGCACACTGCCCGCGCGCAGCACGATCGTGTCACCCCCACGTGGATACGCCACATGCACCCGAATGAGCGAGTCTTCCCGCCCCGTCCTCGACGGCTTGATCTCGATCTCGTTCACCGGAATCGGCTGCAGAAGGAAAAAAGGGGGTGGAGAACACGCGAGAAAAAGGTAAGTAATGGGCGACAAATAATACAAGTAGATCCGTGCGTTCGATCCGTCGGGGAAGCGTGGCCGGTGAAAGCTGAAGGGAGGCAGACGGAAACATAAAAAAAGCCCACTCACCACGCGATATAATCCTCTCTCGCCCTCATCCAACAGCACCAACACGTCGCTGCACAATACCGCCCTCAGCTTCCGCCCGCTCTTCGCCTTGCTCAGAATGCCTTCGCGGAGCAGCCTCCGCGGACCCAGGTGCCGCGTTGACGAGGTCAGATCCAGCCGGGCTTGCCCGATCCACAGAGACCGGCTGATCTCCTCCAGCCGCTCTCGGCCCTCTCGGTCGCGGATCGCCTCGTTCACCTCGCCGAGGGTCCGTTCAGCTATGTGGAGCGAGGCGGATATGGATTGTCTTTCGGCATGGTCGATCCATGAGGCTGACGACGACGACGACATGAGGCCGTCCGTTTGCGATTGAGGGTCTGTGTAGTGCAGGATCTGGCGGATGAGCAGCGGGTATCGGGTAAGACGTTGCACTGTCGGAAACGTGTGTCAGGGGCGAGAGTGGGTGGGCTGGCTCAGTTGACACGTACTGGGCACGAGCAGGTAGCTCGACAGGTCAAGATTCCGCGCCGACGGATCTTCCCGGAGGGTCTGCAAAAGTGGCACGAACTGTTGTAGCACCATGCGCGCGTCAAGAACCACAATCGAAGACGCACCTGCAACCGCGCTGCCAACGCAGGATTGCTCTCGCGCATATGCTGGAGGGCTTTTGCGGCGTTCGCCTGATGTACGCAGTAGTTCTGTTATGGTCGAGCAGGAGTGAGAGAGAGGTCACAACGAACAGACGGCAGCGTACGAGGTATACGCTCATGTTGGGCATGTGTTTTTCTAACAGGTCGCCAATACGGTCGACGTAGATCCGACAGTCGCGCTGACGCTCTTCGAGGGTCGAGAGAAACGCCTTTGAGCGATTCAAGAGTCAACGTTCGACCGCCATCGAGCGATTCAATGAGCTCCTTACCGTATTCGTCAGCAGTATGTCTTCAACGTTGGAAAAGATTCTCTTGGAATCTTTTTTATCCAACACCTCCATCAAACGGGAATAGAACAGCTATGCCAAGGAGAAGAACATTCAACGTCAGTCGCGCATCACGGAACAGGACGACTCCTCCGCATGGCCCCGCCCACCCTGAAACGTGAACATAAAAACGCACTCCGACAATGAGCTGCACGTCCCGCACATAATCCGCCTCGGTAGAGATCAGCTCGAAAATCGCCTCTTGACGCTTCCGCTCCTCCTTTGGAATCCCCTCCAACGCAGACCGATCCACCAGGCTTGCCCAAGACGAGCCAAACGCCGGACTGCCCTCCCTCGTCGGAATACCAGCAGCAGCGCTGCCCTCTCCGCCAGCCAGTAGAGCCGCCGCAAACACCGGTGACGGCGTCGGCGCGTGCACAATAGGACCAGATATAACCAGTTTGCGATCGCGCTCGGGATGGTGACCGTCCGTCGGCGTACTCGCGCGCGTATGATGCTGGGATTGATGAGGACCGTGTCGTCCAAGGAAACTGAAAAACTGCGACGTGCGCGACTCGCTGCCGCCGCCGCCGCCGCCAACGGCACTGCCAGTGCTAGTGCTCTCGCGGCGTTCCTGAAGCGACGGCGTCACCGACAATGCAGGCGAACGTGGCGGGGACGTTGGCGCCATCGATCCCGTGTCGAACGACGACATGGACATCCTGTTCGCCGTCGCCGACGCCGACGCGGACGCTTGCCTCTTCTTGAACGTCTCATATCGCTCGAACGCGTCGTCCGGGCGGACGACACCAAAGGCGGCGGCGGCAGCAGCGGCGCTCTCGTCCTCCAAGGCAGACAACGTCTTTGTGTGTCCGCCACTGGTTTTGCGCTCCCGGCGCGGCGACGCGTCGTTCCCACCAGTGAGGGGAAGGTCGAGCGTAGGGATCGGGGGGAGGTCCTTTGTCCGTATACGGTCCCTGGGTCTGTCAGCGTCCACATCCACGTCCACGTCCACGTCCAAGGCCTCACTGCCAATGACGACCTTCAACCCAGCAGCCGCAGCCTCGAGCACCCTCCGTCGCGCCGTCGAACCGGGATGTGGTGGCACGCCCTTTAAGCCATGATGAACACGACCGCGGTGGTCAAGCTCCAGGTCGTCGTCCTCGTCGCTGAAGCTCGTAGGAGCTGGTCCCTCCCGATCATGACTCTGATCAACTTCATCCAACGAGTAATACGCGTCTTCTTCTTCTTCCTCCTCCTCATCGTCGGACCCATCCCCGTACATCAACGACGACGTCCAAGACATCCTATCCCTCGCGCCACCCAACAACTCGGACACGCGTACGGTCGACTTCGACTCTGATGGTCTCGTTTTCGATCTCGATCTCGCTCTCCGTGACGGTCCTGCTCGTGGACGCGCGTCCCGTGGCGACGTGTCGGGCGTGCTGTAGTAATCAGCGTCGACTCCGTCACGGTAACGGTAGTGGTAATCGGAGGAACTTTCACTCCTGCCATGATTGGAGGGGTGGTGGCTCGGTGGCGTTACCGTGACTGCACCTCGGCCCTGCTTACTCCCACGCTGTCCGTCCCCATCATCGGCGTCGGCGATCATGTCGATATCTATACCCACGCATATGTGACCCAACCAAAAAATCAGATCATTTTTTTTCAAATGTCGGGCACGAGGTGGTCGGAACGTTCGATCGATCGATCGGTTAGTTGTCCGCCCAAGTTCCCAGCATTCAGTCGAGCCACGTTGACGAATAAAAGAGAGCGCACGGGGTAAGGGCAAAGGGGTGCGTACGATCGATGAGGCACGCAGAACACGCGATCAGCGACCATCGATTCGGACCAGATCGGTTGATGACGATGATCCGACGATCGATGACCACGACAAGATAGAGCAACAAGAATATCAGTGGTAATCGTGTAACAAAACGTGTGCGACACAAAAAAAGAAAATGTATTTCAGTTTATATCCATCCCAGCACGCAAAGAAGAGAAAGAAGAGAAAAAGGGCAAAAGAGAGAACTCAAGGGGTGATGGGAAGGGCGTCCTGTCTTTCCCTTCCTCTTTTTTTTCTTTCTTTCCCGCAACCACTCGAAATGAAATATCACTAACCCTCGATCAATTCAACGTATGCGGCAGGTACGACGTACACCCGCCCATCGCACTCGACCTTCCACCAGTCTGCTTCAGAACGATTGACGATCGTGAGCGCGTCACCCTCGTGCAGCCCAAGCTCGTCCGCGTTCGTGCTCTCGTAGGGGTACAGCGCCGTCGCGAACACTGTGTTTCAATTGTCATGAGTCGGTCGGTCAGTCCAGCCCAAGTAGGAGAGAGACGCATAGAAGGAGCGATGCCGCACCTTGTTCCACCTTCTCGACATAGGTCTGCGGGAAAAAGCCAGCCTTTCCGTCCACGACCGTCTTGCCGTACCACCAATCGCCACCAGATTTGCTTGGATGAGCGATGATGATCGTGTTCATGTCAAAGGCTGCACAAAGAAAAGCACTCAAACTTTGAGCGACTCAACCACGAAAACGGAAACGGAAATACGGACCTAGATCCTCAGCGCGCTGTCCTTCATAAGGATACAACGATCTGACGCGCAATTCTGTACAGTATCAGAGTGAATCCTGACAGCCAGAAGAAAATCCACCACACTCACTTGTAGAGACATCAACGTCCGCCATCGTATCCTTATCCTCGTGGTGCGCATGATCAGACACCTGGATAGCAGGTATCGGCTGCTCCTCCGGCTCTTCATCCTCCTCAACAGTCGCAGGAAGATGATCCACCTCCCGCCTGTTCATGTCCGCAGCGAGCCCACCAAACCAATCTACCGATTCTTTCTGTCCATGTCCAAACGACGACGACGGCACGATCGCAGAAACCTCGGCGGCCGGAGCAGGAGCGACGGGAGGTGAAGCAACCCGACTAACATCAACTGCGACAGCATTGATATGGGCAGGAGGAGCAGCATCGCCAATCACCTTCCCAGAAGTCGCAATCCCACTCCGATCGTTTGTCTTCGCCTTCCTCAACTTCGCACCACCCTGAATCGCACTCAACAAAGCGTTCCGATCACCCGCTGGCGCTGCCGAGGCAGGAGCGGAAGTCAACGCAGACGCAGGGGGCGCGACCGGTGCAGGCGGTGGCGGTGGAGGTGGAGGAGCTAGCGGCGCAGAAGTAGGAGACAGAGGCTCCCCCGAACTCGACGGCGGCGCAGCCGACTGTGGCCTCGAAGTCGGCAACAATCCTCCAAACAATTGCTGCGCCAATCCCATTCGCGTATCCCTCGTTCCCAATTCTTCATCGCTGCTATCCTCCTCTTCCTTCTCCATCAGGTCATCCCAGTCCTCGTCACTGTCCTGTGGCGCCGTGTGATACGTTGTCTTCACGGGCGGCGGGATACCCGGGCTCTTTGGAGCTGCCGGTGGCGCAGGTGGAGCTTGGGGCGAAACTGACGGTGGTGCAGTTTGCGTGCGGAAGAAGGGATTGCTGCTTCCGTTTGTAGGAGCTGTTGGGGTTGATGCTGTACCTTCTTTAATCATGCGACTGAAAGGGTTAGTGCTAGTTTTGTCGGAAGCGGTAACTGAAGCAGGCGGTGCTGGCGGAGGTGGCGGAGGTGGAGGTGGGGGCGGAGGAGCAGCCACGTCCACGTCCACAGCTGCAGACGCTGGCAACGCCGAAGGAGGCGGAGGCGGAGGAACAACAGGCGAATTCGACGCACTCGACGGCACGCTCGCCACCGATGGCGCTCTACCAGCCAAAAAGTGATTCCTGCGCTCCTGGTACGCTTCCTCTGCTTTCCGCGCGTCCTCTTCCTCCTGCTCAAGCTTGCGAAGGAGAGCAGTTCGTTCCTCCCGCTTCTTCCGTAGGGCCTCCTCCCGCACTCTAAGAGCAGCATCTTCGGGGTCTTCCTCAGGCTCAAGGGGAGTAGGTGGAGCTGGGGAAGCCGGCTGCTGAACAACAGCAGGAGCAGTCGGCGTGCGATGTATGACTCTCTTCTTCGGCGGCGGCGGAGCAACTGGCCGAGGCTTGGGTGGAGGGGGGGCAGCTTTCACAGTCGACGGAAGCGGCGCTGGAGGTGAAACTTTGACGACAGCCTTTGGTACAACTCCCGGTTCTGGCGGAGGAGCGGTCCTCGTAGGTGTCGGCGAAGGAGGTTTGCCGCCCTTGAGCGCCTTTTCGGCTTCGAGTTTCTCCTTCCTCTGCTTTTCGCGTTCTGCAGCCTGCCTCTCAGCCTCGCGAGCCTTCTCTTCCGCCTCCTTCTTGTCCTGTGCGAGACGGTCCTCGATGGTGGTGTCCAGACTAGGGGAAGCTGCCGATGCAGACGCAGCAGAGGGGACACCGAGCGCTTGCTTACGGGCTTCCAAGCGACGGTGGGCTTCTGCCCGAATGTACGCCTGACGTTCTTCTGTAGTCATGCTCTTCAACGCAGGCGCAGGAGAACGACTCGGAGCTGGGGAGAGGGCGGCGGGTGGTGGGGGCGGCGGGGGTTGACTGACACTGCTAGCAGGCGCGGGTGGTGCCGGAGGTGCCGGAGGTGGTGGTGTACGCGTAGCAGAGGACGACGGTCCCCGATCGCGAGCGTTGCGATCATAGTCCCTATCGTCTCGATCGTATCTAGACGCG
>JBBPOM010001254.1:0-12373 GCA_038091455.1 Leccinum uliginosum | reverse complement strand
TGGAGTCATTGGCCCCTCTGCGCCATGCTCCTCGGAGTCACATCGTCGCGCCACAAGGGAGATGGCAACTCTGCCCCAAATGACTCGATCAGATCAACTCTCTTTCGCATGGGCGACGTTACCGTCCCCGGCCGACGGGACCTGTACCCCCCAATTCAACACGACCGCTCGCTTTCACCTGGACAACATGGCCTGACTGGACCATCGAGAATGTTCGAAAGCATTGCACACTTGAGAAGTCGTAGAATTACGGGTGCCTCGGACGTTGTCGGATTTGTCCGAGGATAATCGATCGATTCCCCGACTCCCACGATAGTGTGCCTTGACATTCTCTGCTGACGGCACTCGAGAGTGTTAAAGTGTCTCAGGCTCTGCTCACTTTCATGCAACGCCTCCCTGTGGTTGCTTAAAGTAAACGTTTTCCTCTTGTTCTCCCACCATCATGTCGCAGGTCCCTTCTCCACCTGAGCGTGAAGCCACTCGAACCGCCGCCACTCGAGCTGGATGGTCTGCGAACCTTTATCGCGTTTCGTGGCGGATATTCCACCACGCTACGAAGCATACAGGTGTAGGAATCGTCTGCTCGGTCTTCACTTCGACCCGTGAGTGATCTAAACTTCTATCATGCCATCACATGGATTGACAATTTCCCAAGTGGGAATTGGGGTGTTGATCTGCAGGCTGGCTCGCAATTTGGCTATACCCTATTATTCACACTACTCCTTTCCGGTTTAATTGCCACATTTTTGCAGGTTGGAGCTTTTGTGCCACCGCAGTCGGTCATCGCTGATATATCGTCACCACAGGTGTTGGCAGCTCGTTTGGGGACAGTTACAGGCCTTGGTAAATTCTGTTACTGCTGGCGCGATCAAAGTTGACTCTTGGACAGACCTGGCTTCGCACTGTCGCCTGTTGCTCTATGATCGCCCTCGGCACAAGTTGTTGTGGAGATGGGGTGTTCATTACCCACTCTACGTTCTCGCCGAGATTGCCATCGTTTGTACTGATTTGGCCGAAATGCTGGGGTCTGCAATCGCGCTTGTCCTCCTGTTCCCTGCGCTTCCGTTGTGGTCAACCGTCTTATTGACCGCAGTTAATGTTATGCTATTACTTGCTCTCGAGAATCCCTCGAAGAGCAGACCGGTCAAACTATTCGAGGGTGTTATTGCTGTGCTGGTGGGTAACTCTCAATACGTCATCTTCCCCCGACGAACTATCTCAATATCTTTCAAGGTTCTCATTGTGCTCATCTGTATGGCAATTATTATGTCTAAAATACCCGTCAATTGGGGGGACTGTTTTCGTGGATTTATTCCGTCGAAAGGACTCATTGCGAGCGGTTCCCTCTATACCTGTATGTGCCACCTACTCGTCTATGCGGCTGCTCAACATCCGTTCAGCTGTAGGAATCATAGGTGCCACCGTCATGCCACACAGTCTTTGTGGCATGGATGGAGGGGGGTAATACGAGGCTGGGCCAGGCGGTGGTTGTGCCATTGGTGGTGGCATTGAGAGTGCGGAAGTCGGAATCGGACCAGCTGCTGGCTGTGTAGCCAACAGTTGTTGTACCTTTCGAGCTTGTTCCAAGCGATCATCGGATGCCTATGTTATATCAGAAACTGCTGCTTATTTGAAATGATCGAAGGAAACATACCGGTGGAGAAGGTGCTGGAAGAGGTTGGGTGTAGGCAGTTGTTGTACTTGGGGGTTCATTGTAGCCACCGCCAGCGGAATAAGGTGGACGTGCGTCAAAACGCTCCCCACCGTATCCACCTCTGTCGCCACCGTATCCACCTCTTTCGGCACCGTGTCCACCTCGATCACCACCGTAGCTTCGGCCACCACCCCTGGGTTCATCATCAAAGCTTCGTCTGTCACGATCTCTAGCATCATCTCTGCGGTCCCAACCTTCATCATAACCTCGGCCACGGCCTCTGCCTCGGGCACGCCCGCGGCCTCGAAAGCTGTGACTTCGGTCCTCCCAGTCTCGACCTCCCTCATATCTTGGCTCGCGACTGAGGTGTCACTTACATCAACCAATGCTTCGGAAGAAGCGTTGAAAAGCTTACCGTTGAGTGGCCGGACCGGTGATATCGGATTCTTCCCATGCGTATATAATATCCATCGTGCCATCTTGCAAGCCTTGATGACGTAGTCTATCAAAGGCTTCTAAACAATTCTAGCTGGAGGTAAGCTAGACGGCGAATGATATAACGTGAAGCCTTACCCTCATGTCATAATACTCGACGTATCGCTGACTAGAATGAACATGAGCAACTAAGAAATAAACAAGAGAAAGTGCTACATACTCTGTACGGTCCCCCACGGGCATTACAGATAAATTTGACATCTCCGAATTGTTGGAATTTGCGCCGAACTTCGTTGTCGTCAATCGGTTGACGGGAATCTTTCAGAGTTACTATGAGACAACCTTGGAGGTATTGCTAAACTGTTGTTCAGAGACTGGTCGGACCTACTTACTGTTTATTTTCCCCTACGCCCGTCGCCCATGCACCCTTTTGACCTTATGCTTGTGACGACACTAGACAACGACTCCTGCTGTCAAGACTTTCTAGCGTCTCGACTACCATCCCGTCATTACCGCCGCTAACCTGGTACGTAACGTACCGCGTCTCTCTCCCCAAAGCTTGTATTCAATGTGTCTCGAGGCCTCCCGCTTTCCTTCGGACTCGTTCGCGTCTCTGAAACTCCTTCAAGGCGTGCCCTACAACTCCAAGGCCGTCTCCTACTTCACTCAGATCTCTACTTCAGACATCATTCAGTCTGGACGGTCGACAGTAGAATTCAAGCAAAGTGATGGTACCGAATGGAGCACGGAAGAACTCATAGCCATGCAGCTTGCCTATGTGAAGCAAGTCGCGGAGAGTCTTGCCGGGGAACCCATCCATGACGTCGTTCTGACTGTTCCACACCACTACACGCAATTTGAACGTGACGCCGTCGTGGATGCGGTGGAAATCGCTGGCATGAGGACGCTTACACTCATCAACGATGGTGCAGCCGTAGCGGTGAACTACGCAATGACTCGGACCTTCTCGTCGACTCCGGAATATCACATCATCTACGACGCCGGCGCTTCTGCTACCCGAGCAACGCTTGTTTCGTTTGCGTCTGTCGAGGATTCAAAGGCAAAAACGTCTTACACGCAAATCTCGGTTCTTGGTGTTGGCTTTGATCGTTCAGTCAGTGGTACCGAGCTCGACAGACGCATGAGGGAAATGCTTGTCGAGAGGTTCATCACCCAACACAAACGCGACATCCGTAGGGACAAGCGTGGTATGGCAAAACTCTGGAAAGAGGCAGGGCGTGTAAAAGCTATCTTCAGTGCTAACACTGAGGCAACGTCGACGGTGGGTGTCGCCGTATCTCTCTTTCAATATTTCATGGGAGAATCGTGTAACAGGCAGAGAGTGTCGCATTCGATCTGGACTTCAAGGCCAAGGTCACTCGTGAACAGTTTGAAAGGGCGTGCTCGGATATGCGTGGCTGCTTTGCTGAGCCTATCTATGCTGCTTTAGACAGTGCTGGCTTGAACCTGGTGAGTTGTCGACGTCTGCGAGTATACTCTCAGCTGACATTTCCTTTGCTTAGGATCAAATATCTTCTGTGATTCTGACTGGCGGAGTCTCACGGACACCGATGGTCCAATCCGCGATCAAGGCTGTCGTTGGAGAGTACGTGCATCCACTGACACCATAGCAAGATTCTGAACGCATATCATTCAGGCATCGGATAGCTCAAAATGTCAATGCCGATGAAGCCGCTGTACTGGGTAGGACTTTGTCTCCGATCCCCTATACGTAAAATTGACTATCCTTCATAACGACAGGTGCAGCGCTTCACGGTGCTTCTCTGTCGCGCCAGTTCAAAACGAAAGATATTCGAATCGCTGATATTGCACTATACGATATCCAAGCATCCTACTTTGCTTCTACTCCCGACTCTCGGACCATTCATTCGCTCATCTTCCCAAAAGGCACTAAATATGGCTCCCGCAAGACACTCACATTCAAACGTAAAGGGGACTTCTCCGTCTGGCTAGATTACAAGACGGAAGTCGCTCCGTAAGGGCGCTTTGGCTTTGGGGAAGTTGCGCGATCTGACATTGATTTGCATAGTGGTTTCCCGCGCGAAGTGCTTCAAGTTCAGGTCAACGGCGTCACAGAAGCCCTGGCAAACCTCACCGAGCGAGGTGTCATCGATCCTGTCATCAAGCTCACTGTTGCCCTGTCTGAATCTGGATTCGTTTCAGCGAAGGAAGCAGTAGCATACGGTGAAATCAAGGACGAGTCTCTTACAGGTGTGTAAACATTTACATGTTCTTTTCTCGATCATCAAGCCCGTGCAGGCATGCTAAGAGGCCTCTTCGGAGGAGATTCTGGAGAGCAGGAAGTTCTCAAAGAGCAAAGCCCGGAGGGCACGGCCCAGGAAAGCGAAGCGCAACAGATCACTACGCCAGCCAAAGAGAAGAAGACCAACGGAGAGAAGAAGGACATGAATACTGTTCCCCTAGAGGTCAACGTAGTATTCTCCAGTCTACCTCCCATGTCCGTGGCAGAAAAACGCGCGTCTCGTGAAAGGTTGGTCTCCCTTTGGCGGCCTTGCGCGTCTTTCTTTCTAACGTTTTGCGTGGTTTCAGACTTCGTGCGATAGACAGTAAGGAAGCGTCGAAAGGTCTTCGCGAGGAAGCACAAAATACCCTAGAGGCATACCTGTACAGGCTCCGTGATCTCCTTGAGGATGGGTCAGATTCGCCATTCATGAAGTGCTCGAAACCAGTTGAGAGGCAGGCGATCGAACAAAAACTTGCGGAAACTATCAGTCGGCTCCACGAGGAAGGTGACACGGCCGAAACAGCTGAGTTGAGGATGAAGCGCGGAGCCCTAGAGTGCGTATATACTGGAGCGCGTATTTTGGTTGCTAACTGTTGTGATCCTGGATACGTTTGTGACTCTCAGCGATGAAGCCGGAAATCGCTTGGTGAAGACCCGGACAATTTACGAGACACTTAATCCTCGATGTGAGGATTATATAGCTTTCGTTTTCGTTATTCTAACGTCCGGTTGTAGGGGAAGAGACTTTTGATATTTCCGTCGACAAGCCACTGTGGCTAATGTGCAGTATACGAGATCGTGACGACGTGGTCGGTCGCGGCTTTATCTGCCTGAATCCCGCACAATACGGCGATTTCCTGACACACGACGTCTGGCTGAACCTTGAGGTCACTAGCCATGGCCACCAAGGACGGATTCTCCTACGTGTCAGTATGGAAGGGGAGAAGGACGATGCTCAATTCTACTTTGGACGAGCATTCAGATCCCTGAAGCGCAGCGAAGGCGATGTGATCCGTATTTTCATTGACAAGGTTAGTGTCCGGGCATTTTCCGCAGGCTTCACTAACCCGCGCGCCCCTTTTGTCAGATGTCTCCGTTCACAAGACAATCCTTGTCGCGTAACGTATTGAAGAGCCTCGTCAAGACTGGTACCGTCCTCGATTACAATAAAGCCTTTGCCAACGTGACCGTGCTCTACCGGACCGCACTCGGGGGGAGCTCGAACGAAGTGCAGGTTCCTCTTCCATCGTCCGAAAAGCCTCGCTTCCGCGCCGAGGAGTTGACCGACGTAGAGATTGAGCCAGCCATCGTTCCGCTCTTTGACTACTTTGATGCCAACTTGCAGGTCCTCAATACGCACCTGGCCGAGACAGTCAAAGATATGGTGATGCTCAGGGTATGGAAGGAGATTCTGACGGTCATCGAGGGCCTTCTCATACCTCCATTATCCAAATTGTCGAGCGATATGAAGGCTTTGAGCGACAAGGAGGTGGTCATAGTTTTCAAGTGGCTCAAGGTGGGGAGGTGTTGTCGAGATTGCAATTCGGTTCCTTGCTGACCAGGTCCCGCTCAGTTCATGAGGGATTACTTCCATGCTGAAGGGGAAGGTATTCCGCTGGAAACCCTACAGAACCAGAAGTATCGTGACGTGGTCTCGATTCGTTTGTACTACGATTGGCACACGTGAGTAGAAATATCATTCTGGCGGTGAACATGGCTAATCAGACTGTAAGGATACACTGATGGAATGCGTTCGCGCCATACAACAGAGCTTGCGAGAGGCCGTACCCGTCAAGAAGCGAGTCAAGAGCGTTTATAATCAAAGAAACCTTGGGACGATCAAGGAACGCAAAAAGGAGAAGCAGGAGAAGGAAGTATTCAGCGGGGAGACCATCATGCGCATTCTACGAATGAGGTACGCATGGTTCAACGACTTGAAGGTCGCGGGCGAGCTCAACCGGTACCGCAGACCAAACACGTCAGAGTTCATAGCTCAACAGCTTGATATCATGCAAGCCATGCGGGCCGAACAAGAGCGTTCTCAAGCAGCACAGCAGAATAGGACGTCGCAACGCGCCCGACACATTCTACCCATCCCGTCGATACCATCAAAGGACTCATAGGGGGTCGGACCATACTCGACTGTGCCAGTCAGGGCCAACACGCTCTGTACCTCTACCCCTGCGAGCGACGGACCTGTGAGCCCACGGACGGCTGCACGGCGTGCTGAGCGTGCCGAGAAGAGGCGGATCACGGAGAGGTTGAGGCGGGCACGACCGGACCTTGCCATACGCGCGCAACATGAAGTATCGAGGCGAAGCGGCTGGGGAAAGGGAAGGAGCGGTTGGCGGCGTCGGCGTCCTTGAGCATTACCGTGACCGCAGTTGTTGACGTGGGCGGGGCGAGCGAAGATGTTGAGATGGATTGGGAAAAAAGTCGGCTGCTCCCCTCCCTCTTACTCCCCTCCCCTCCCCCTCCCCGTCTCCATGTCCCGCCCTCGACCTCACCAGCACTCACCCTCTCCCATTCCCTCCCCTCACCCCCAGGGTGGTGTGCTCAGCACGTGCCATCTCCCTCCCCTCCCTCTCCCTCCCCACAGTCTCCGTCACGGTCTCCCACGCCACTCTGTGCGCCGTTCTCGCGGATCCGTAGTAGTAATAAAATAAATATTTTGTACTGTATTCTATGTTTGTTTATTGAATTTATTGAATTTTCATAGTATGGTCATCTGAGCAAACGGTGTCACAGGAAAAAAAAAGTACTTACTATTTACTGCACTGTCTGTGTGTTTCTGTCGCTGCGGCTGTACAGAACACGTGTGATTACACAGCACTGTTTCCAGCACTGGCCAAAAGGGGACCTGTCTGCCTGGGAAAAACTGGCCAGTGATGAACTGATTTGCTGATTAGTATTAGGATGTATATAGGTAGATATGAAGAAATGATCAGAAAACACAATGACCAAAACATGAGCTTCATGGCACCATCCAGATGTTTGTATTGTCACTCATTTTAAGTGTTGGCAAGGTGTTTTCATCCTATTCTATATGTACATCAATTTGTCATCACAATCAGGAAATATCTGTTCTTTTCTGTGTTCCTGTAGTATCAGCCATACATTTGTTGGTACTACTCTGATAGTTTGACATCAGGATGACAGCTTTTGATCATGCTGAACCAATGATGTCAAAGGACTGAGAGGTAGTTATAATCTATTGCCAACCACTGGCAACCAGTACCAGTATGATATATTGTATTCATATGTTAGACTCTATGATGCCTTCCTTGTAACTACTGGTATTAACTGATCTTGTAGTTACCTTTTCATATCACCCATACATTTGTTGGTACTACTCTGATAGTTTGAACATCAGGATGCCAGCTTTTGATCATGCTGAACCAATGATGTCAAAGGACTGAGAGGTAGTTATAATCTATTGCCAACCAGTACCAGTATGATATATTATATTCATATGTTAGACTCTATGATGCCTTCCTTGTAACTACTGGTATTGACTGATCTTGTAGTTACCTTTTCATATCACCCATACATTTGTTGGTACTACTCTGATAGTTTGAACATCAGGATGCCAGCTCTTGATCATGCTGAACTAATCATGTCAAAGGACTGATAATGATCCACCAAGTACACCAGTACTGAGATAACATTTTCCTCAATATATATTACTTTGATTATCTGTTCATATCCTTAACTTGTTGCTGCCTACTTGGTAATCACTGATATTCAATGATCAGGACTTATCTTATCATATCAAGTTTATATATGTCCTATAAGATATATCTGGCTATATCAGCTCCTCACTATTTTCCTGATGGAATTAAGACGTTATCAGGTTTCGCGAACGGGATATTCCTGATATTGATTTCAATCTTCATCGTGTTCGAAGCGGTCCAGCGACTGTACGTCAGCCTGATGTATCATGCGTCGTGTTAATGATATAAAACTAATCCCTTTTCGAAGCTTCAAGTTGAGGCATCACTTCGGCCGAGTCGCCTTTTATGTAACCGTGACAACGCAGAGGCAAGCCGCTTATCGGCGGCTCGCCAGCAGCTTGCATCACACTGTCCGCCAGTACTTCTTTGGGGCAACCTGATGCGGATGTCGTCTGGTTTAAGTCAACAATGGGACGGACGGTCCGTTTTGTTCGGTTGGCAACTATACCCTTTTAGTTTTAACGAGTGTTGGCGTCCTTTGTCTGTCATTACGTTTATATTATGTTTCGTGTAGATGAGTATGCGATGAAATGGTTCTACACGTTGAGCACGGGGAGACTTGAGTGAGAGGACCATGGGTAAGTACGTGCGCAGGGGAGACCAATTTAGGCATCGGATCATTCAAGATCCCTGTCGGCCACATACTATACATTGATTTCCCGCGCGACAAGATGACCCGCACTGCTTTTGCCCCCTACTACTTCCTTTTCCAGCCAGACGACGACCATCATGCATCAAGGTCGGTTCTGCAACATGACGTTCGACAGAAGCACCCGCGTCCAACGAAATGTGGGATCTTGTCGTATACGTTTCGCGGTGACCACCGAAATTGCAGTGCTTGCACAGCTGCATGGCGATTCTTCAAGAATCTCCGGGCGGTGCAACTTTCAAGATTCAAAGATGCTGCAAGAAATGATGGACGCATGGTGCACCAACAACGTTCGCCGAAACAATCGCTCGGAGGCTGCGCAATACGGACGCATTTCCATCACCATGTAGCTGGCTAGTGATCGATTGATCCCCCATCAATGCATCACGGGTATCCCGTGGCAAAGTCAGAGTCAATGTGGCAGTGTCAGGAGTTGGAACCGGGAGACCGTGACCGAGTTATTGATTCAAGGTCGACAAACGGCGAGTCCGTCGTCGAAGGAGTAAGACATTGACAGCGAATCGAGAGCCGAAAGTCGAACCCTGCCCGAGCCGGCGAGGATGGCAAACCAAATCAAAATCGACGCAGAAGATATTGATGGTCGATCCGGCGAATCGCGATAGGCATGGTCAGTGTCTGGTCCTAACCACCGGCTCTTCAGACACAATTTCTAGCACCTGTTCGTGCAAGTCAGTGAACGGCACCAATGATTGGACCAAGTCAGGGATAGGTGGGATGAGACGGAGAGAGGGGATGATAATCGGTCTTGCGCTTCTTAGCCTATGTCAGAATCTCGTTCATGTGTCCGGCGGAGCGTTGTGTATCATGAGCCTCTGTCATAAATCGCGGTCATAAGTCTATGCATGAGTTTGTGTCGCTATCGAGCGACTCGGAACACCATCCAAGGTCGCTGCATCAGCGTCTTTCTCTATTCAACTTCCGACGTATTACTCACCGGACTCGATATAGGCTGATATTTACGGTTGTCCCCATTCGACATGTGCGAAGGCTCCAACAACCATCGATGTGCCAACCATCCAAACTCGGGGCAATACCGAGGAAAGCACAAGTGGTAGAGGTACAGAGCGCAGGCGATGGGATGTTGCCCGTCTTCCCACCGGAGATCGAGAGGGAGATATTCTTGCTGACAGCTCGCACCGAGGCGTCGCCATCCGTTTGATGCTCATCGCTTCCCGCGTAAAGACCTGGTGAGCTCTATGATATTGCCTTTATCTGACATGTCTCACGAGGAGTCCGCTCCTGTGCGCTGCTCAGGCTCGAGCCTTTTGTATACAAGACAGTCATCATGCGCGAGCCAGCACACGCCGTCCGATTTCTCGGCGCGCTCGCACAGTATCACTCGCCCGGGTTTGCAAAGACGCACGTCAAGGCGCTCTGCATCTGTCCATCCATCCCCCTCACACTGACGCTCCACCTGCTATCGGCATGTTCCGGGCTCGATTCCCTTGCCCTATGGATCGTTCCGCAGTCAGACACCGCCGAACTCGTCCACCGACTCTCAGCTCTCTCGCTCACCTCCCTCTCGCTGAACATCCGGTCCATCGTCCCCCCAAGCGCGCACAAATCCGTGCTGGAGAACCACCCTGCGTTTGTGAACCTTACCCACCTCGACATCGTGAACCACTGGGTGCTGTGGACGTCCTCGCTGGGGATAGAGCACCTCCGACCTCTTTCTAGACTCCGGCGCGAGAGAAGGTGACTTGCGTTTGCATGATTCTGAGGATGGTCATTCAATAACAAATCACTAGATGGACGCATCATTCTCCCCCTTTCGGGCGCGGGCGACGGCACGCAAGAGTTGGAAATAAAGTATCAACTTTTCAATCCTTCGACGACGTTTCGCGAAGTAGTCGACAGCGCGCGGTCAGTCCAGTTGTGCGAGTCTTTTGAGTTGACGAAATGATAGATGTCGGATGTAGTCGCGCAACTAGTCTCCTGGATGCCCTCCGAGTGACTGTCGACCTTCTCCTGTGGGCATCTCGTTCCGCAATCGCATGTCCAGACTTACATCAGGAAAATGGGGTGGTGCAGATATACCCAGATAGATTAGCTCAGCTATAACAATATTGACATCATCTTCTAAGGGTTTATCCATCATCATAATATAATACAAGCAAGATACCAAAAAGTCAAGTTGACCATCTTTGAGATGAAAACATGACAATGCTATATAATCTCTGGCACATTTTTTATAATCTTATCAAGTCAGTACCATTGTGTGAAAATGCCTACAGTTGAGTATCAGTCTGGTCTCTACTGGTGACTGATTACAATCGTTCAATCATTATGCTATGAAAATAATATGACAATGGGGTGGTGCAGATATAACCAGATAGATTAGCTTGGGTATAATAATATTGATATTATCTCA
Source organism: Leccinum uliginosum (assembly GCA_038091455.1). Lineage (NCBI taxonomy): Eukaryota > Fungi > Basidiomycota > Agaricomycetes > Boletales > Boletaceae > Leccinum > Leccinum uliginosum. The sequence goes on along the minus strand of JBBPOM010001254.1, from coordinate 1,243 downwards.
TAAGGGTTTATCCATCAAATACAAGGAAGATACCAAAAAGCCAAGTTGACCATCTTTGAGATGAAAACATGACAATGCTATATAGTTCCTGGCAGACATTTCATAACCTTGCCAAGTCAGTACCATTGTGTGAAAATGCCTATAGTTAATTATCAGTGTAGTCTCTACTAGTGACTGATTACAATCATTCAATCATTGTGCTATGAAATGATATAACAATGGGAGGTGCAGATAAAACCAGATAGATTAGCTCAGCTATAATAATATTGATATTATCTCATGAGGGTTTATCCATCAAATACAAGGAAGATACCAAAAATCCAAGTTGACCATCTTAGAGATGAAAACATGACAATGCTATATATAGTAATCTGTGGGAGACATTTTGTAACCTTGACAAATCAATACCAGTGTGTCAAAGTATATAGTTGAATATCATTTTTGGTCTCTGAACTCTCTACTGGTAACTGATTACAATTGTTCAATCATTGCACCTTGAAAATGCTATATATTTATCATCTGCAATCAAGATATTGTCTCTGGCCAAGGGGTTGTATGTCTGGGAATTGATTAAACATCAGCCCCAGTGAAAAGTGGATGTGTCTGGGTAGGCTCCTGTAGGATCTTGTATAGCATTTTGATAGTCCAATTCATCTGTCATGTGTCACATCAACTTTTTTTGACAACAGATTTTTTGAGATTTCCGAGAAAATCACGTGATGACGAATCGATTGAGTTGGTACAGTACGGTATATTTATGCATATTGCTTTCACCTCTCCGTGTGATCTTTTGATGTTCTTTGATATGATCACATGTGTGCTGTTCTTATCTTCTCGGGGCTTTCCGACTCGGATGAGTGCTCTGTTTTATCACATATGCATTGTTCTAATTTTCTTGGGGCTTTCCAATGTGCTCTGGTCTGATCACATATACAGTGAACTGTTTACCATGCAATGGACTAGTGCCGCCAGCACTCCCCGACTGCAACCAAAAATAGAAATGTTGCCACCGCCCCGCCAGGAACCTGTCCCGTCGTGCTCCCTCCAGCATCTCCGGTTAAGTCCGGGGTCAGGATAAAAGAAGCCCGACTCATCAACAAGTGCATAAAGCTAAAGTCCCCAGAGGTTCGGGATGACGAATTAAGTAGTGGCTTTTGACTGATCTCATCTTCGACAGATGGTGTCGCTGCACGCAGAGGTTGAGTCTGAGCAACAAAGTCGGGGGTCAAGATAAACGATCAAC
>JBBPOM010001253.1:0-12375 GCA_038091455.1 Leccinum uliginosum | reverse complement strand
CACGCGGGGGGCAAGCAAGGGTTGAAAGGTGAAGACTACACGTCAGTGACGTCACGCAGCTCCCATTAAATACCTGCGGGTCGTCGGCCTTCTGCCGAACGGTTGCCACAGGTAAGTCCCCAATCTGTTTCACGTCGTGCAAGTTCAAGATAGTCACTATGTAACAGATTGTACTAGGTGATGTATCTGATAGGAGGGCAGCCAGGTCTCATCAATCATCACCGGTTGCCCACCTCACTTGCGCCATGGTCTCGGCACCTCGACTGGAGTGACCTATAACCTTATCGGCGGTCCACGTGGGTTCATAGACATTGAACGCGCTTGTCAACTCTATCAATGGCTTGGCCATTCGGGCAGGGTAAGAAACGTGCACTTCGCTTGCTCAGTCCCGGGCTACCTCGAAAACCAGTTGTCAGCCGAGCGAAGAGTAGCAGGCCAGTGATCGAAGAACCCGACGGCATCGCTCCAACCAAAAGTTGGTGCTCGTCCATTAGCTATGCAAAGCGTCGACGTACGCAGACTGATACTGTCATCAAACGGCGTGTTGGGCGCGCGAGAGGGACGCGAATGTGAAGAAATACCTGGAGAGCCGCTATACATACCCGGTTTTGTCGTGTATCCATTTTTCCATGAGCATACACTTTCGTCAGTGCGAAGACTTTTTTGAGTCAGATCAATTGGTCACAAGAACTGGTGCTGAATCTATTCAAAGTGACAGGACTTATATTATCTTGGCAAGGTACATATTGTTAGTACTGTTCTCACAGGACAACTTGTCAGAACGAACGTGCTAAACTCAGCCATCCTACTGGCCCAAAGTTCAAAACGTTCGTTCTGCTCCACATACATATCTGTATCACCTCGAATATCGTCTGTCGTGTACGGCGTTGTGTACCTTGCAACCCGTCAGGTGTGCCAGTGGCGCTTCGGGCCCAGCTCGGAGAGAAGAAACCAAGTAAAGTCATTATGTTCGGCCCGCAGTCACAAACTTTGAGAATGGGGAAACATGATAACTAGCAAATATGGTCTGCTGCCAATGCTAAGAATGACGCGGGATGTGAACCTGAACGTGCCAATATAGCAGGTATTCACAAGGCACTTGATGGTCCTATCCATGCGACTTGGCGAAAGATTCACGAGATCGGAGACCTCGGACGCCATACGTCTACCCGAGATCCGCCAAGAGTAACAAAGAGCATCCACCAAAGTTTACGTATCGGATGAAGGTGTGGGAGGGTACATCCGCTTCAGATGCCTGTATTTGCGCAGCGAGTACAAAGCCAAGGTTTCTTGGTCGGCAAGTCAGACTGATCACTGCAGGATTGGGCACCGTTGACATACCGTTCTTGATGTATTCGCCGAGCTCGAGTGCTTTCTCAATCTCGGCCTCATCTTTCAAATGGCGGTTCTCTGATGGGCCATAGGGCCGGTCAACGGCACGGCCAGAAGAGAACGGAGGACTGACTTTCATATAGCCTTCTCAACTTCCCGTGATAGTCGTAGCTAACGAGGATGTATAATTTCTGTCAGCATGCCAGGGGGATGTAATGTGTCTGACTAACGAAGGCTCGTAGTCTCGTCCGAGACGGTGGAGCTCTTTGTACAACGCGAGAGCTCTGAAGCGCAGAGATTTGGCGCTGGTCGTCATGGTCGACCTAAAAAGTCCGCGATGGGTTTGGAAATTCCAACCCGATCGGGGCCACGTTTCTACTTGAATGAACGTGTTAGTTCTCGGCGAAATCACGGCTTATTTTTGCTAGAACTGTGAGACTCAATTGCACCGAGCACTGTGGCGGCGGCCGTAGCGGGGTGGACTGATTGCTCAGACAGACTCGCACAGATTCTAAGGATGTACATTAACTGTATGGGAATAGATGTAATGGCTGTGTCACCACGCGGATGTTCCATTGACGGACACAGGACTGATTGGACGACTTTGAGCGAACGTGCGAGGTACGTTGTGAACTGCCTCGACCCCGCCAGATCAGGCTCGCCCATGCCTGTATAAATCCTCACGCGCGCACGATGTAACCGCTCACTGGTTTCTCTCCTCCTCAAGTAGTCCAGTCATGGCCAACGAGCAGCTCTCCGACCACGGCTCGTATCCAGAGAAACCACAAGTACAGACAAACATCACCCTTCTCAACGAGCGCCGTCGCGCCGCACTCGCACAGATTGACGATGCGCCATTCTCGTTCGTATATATTTTTTCTTTTCTCTTTCTTCCCCGTCTTAATATCTCTACAGCTGGTTCCACGTCAAAATATGCTTGGTTGCAGGCGTTGGCTTCTTCACCGATGCGTCAGTCGCGTTTTCTTCCACCTTTCGTCGAGTCAGCTAACAACCTTTTAGCTATGACATCTTCGCTATCAGCATTGCTGCCACCATGCTCAACTATACCTACGGTCAAAATGGTATGTCTCCCCTTCCCGCCTTTTCCCTTAGCCTCATTCCACCTCCACAGCTACTCTTTCACCCTGGCAATCCACCGGTATCAAGGCTGCCACCCCCGTCGGCAACCTGTTCGGTCAGCTCATCTTCGGTTGGCTCGCGGATGTCCTTGGTCGTAAGCGCATGTGTGAGTGAACCACCCACAATTTTTCCGCTTCACCATCTCAAGGTTGTCTAGACGGTATAGAGCTCATGATCATGATCATTGCCACCTTTGGTCAGGCTCTTTCCGGTCAGGCACCTGCTGTTGGCATCATCGGTGTTATCATCGTCTGGCGTTTCATTGTTCGTTCTTCCGTCACATCCTCTATGTATCTGCTTCCTCACCGCTACCTCGTCAGATGGGTGTGGGGATCGGGGGTGACTACCCTTTGAGTGCCATCATCTCCTCCGAATTCGCCGCCACCCGCATTCGTGGTCGTCTCATGACTGCCGTCTTCGCCTTTCAAGGATGGGGCCAATTCGGTGCGTTTTTCATGTAAACTCAAACTCAGTCTCGGTAAACCCTTCTCCAGTTTCTTCTCTCGTCGGCCTCATCGTCGTTTCTGCATACAAGGATGCCATCCTAAAAGCTCCTTACCCTTGTGCTGTCCCCGTAGATTATACCTGGCGTCTCGTCATCGGCCTTGGATGCGTTCCTGGTGTTGTTGCCCTTTATTTCCGTCTAACCATTCCGGAAACACCGCGTTTCACTATGGATATCGACCGCAACATCGATCAAGCAAGCCATGACATTGAAACCGTCGTTGCCACCGGCGGGTACGTTGAGGACGAGGACGCTGTTGTTTCCCAGCGCGTAAAGGCGCCACGCGCAACTCGTGCCGACTTCATCGCTCACTTTTCCAAGTGGGAAAATGGAAAGGTTCTCCTTGGCACAGCATATTCTTGGTTTGCACTCGATGTCAGTCTTGACACGCTCGTTGTCCATCCGTACTCACGTCTCTCCAGATCGCCTTTTACGGTCTTGGTCTCAATAGCTCTACCATCTTGACTGCTATTAATTTCGGTAGCGGTTCTGCTCCCCTTAAAACATCTCTCAATGTATACCAGACTCTGTACAACGTCTGCGTTGGAAACCTCATTCTCTCCGTCGCGGGTCTCATTCCCGGATACTGGGTTTCCTTCCTGTTCATTGATTCCTGGGGTCGCAAGCCCATCCAATTTATGGGCTTCTGCATTCTTACCATTCTCTTCGTCATCATGGGTATGTCGTCGTTCTGGTTTACACCAACGGGCACTGATATCTCCCCAAGGCTTTGCTTACAACAAGCTCGTTGCCACGAAATCCGGCACAAACGCCTTTGTTTTCCTTTATTGCCTCACGAACTTCTTCCAAAACTTTGGTCCCAACACCACGACGTTCGTTGTACCCGGAGAGGCATTCCCCACTCGTTATCGTTCAACTGCCCACGGGATTTCGGCAGCATCCGGTAAGGCTGGTGCTGTCATTGCACAGCTGGGTTTCACCCAGTTGATCAACATCGGCGGCAAGAACAAGTTCCTCCCACACATGTGAGTGTCGTCCATGTCCCTCCTGGTACCTCCAAACGACTGACTTCGTGCAGCATGGAAATCTTTGCCTTCTTCATGCTGACAGGCATCTTCTCCACGTTGTTGATCCCTGAGACCAAGCAGAAGACTCTCGAAGATCTGTCCAACGAGAACCAGGACTCATACATTCAAGGGGCCGTCGCTGCCTAGACGGTGGAAAGGTTTTCTTTTCCAAACTCTTTTTATTGGATTCATGTGGTTACTCCTAGTTTATTCACGGACATTGATCTTGCACGTGTGTTGTAAGAATATTATGTACATACCGAACGCCCTGGTGGTCACGCAAGAATGGTGAGATCAGCAAAGGGAAATGATATTCATTTTATTCTCTGGCTGCCTCGATTCTGAACTCAGGGCGAAGGAACGGAAAGCCAGTCTGAGCACCTACTTAGTTCGCCACATTCCCGTGCAAGCGCGTGGGAGGTCAAACGCGCGAAGGTCAATCTCGCGATTACATTGGCATAGATACACTACGACTTTGTTTTCTTTTTCTGAGGATCATAAAATCAGTGATAACAATATATGGTAGGAGGCCCAGCAGCAACAAGGCAGACTTTTACTCACGTATGCGACGGCATCAAAATCGTACTTTATGCCGAGCTCCTCAAGCTTGCGCTTACGATCCTCCTGACGCCTCATCAGCCGCTTTTCCGCCCTCTGGGTGCTCTCCTCCGTTCGAGGCTGGGCGCCGAGAGCAAAGTCAGCTCGGAGGATCACATATTGCACAAAAAGCAGAAAGATAAGGCATGTGATACGTCACTTCACCTCACCTTGTTGTGCTGCAGCCGGGCTAAACGATCCCGAGGGACGGGTCTCCACTTTCGGTTGGCACCCACCCACAGCTCGGGATGAACCTTGTCTTTGGGTATCACTTTACATCTGAGGATGTGTCCCATGAGTAGATAGTTGTCCATCGTCTCCGCGACGATCTGAGCGACAGAGGACGAGTCGAACTCGAGGAACGCATAGTGTTTGGACTGTCCGGTCTAAAGGAGCAAACTAGGAAAAAATCACAGAAGGAACGAGCACGAGAACACACCAACCTTTTTATTCCGGGACACACGCAAACGCAGCACCTCGCCAAACTGGGTGAAGTACGCACGAAGTTGGTCCTCGTAAAAGCCGTGCGGCAGACGGCTGATCGAGATGACGCCCCTGTCGTTTTTCTGTGACCGCAGTCAGGGTTTCAAGAGAGGAGCAAGTCGGCTGGGCTGAACGCACTTGTCGCCGTTGGGCCCGCTCTAGCTTTTTTTGCACTGTCGCGTCGTCCTTGGCCACCGTAGGTAGTTTTCCTACATCGATCGCTTGTTCTTCGACAACCTCCTCGTCGGATGAATCGTCGTCGTCGGTGGAGAAGCCGTACAGGTGCTCTTCTTCGTCGCTCATGGTAAGCTAGCGAGTCGGACTCTAACAAATCACAACAAACTGCACTACTTTAATGATACCCAAGTTCGCCAATCCGCATTCACTATCGCAAGACGTGGAGACAACCACTCGCGCAGAGATTGCTGAACGAGCCGGGCATGTTTCTATCCATCATGATATCGAGGATAGTCAGAGCCTCAAACGCGACCTGGACAACATGCTGCGAGACATATGGGCAAATCCTACATCCGGACCGTCCAAAGCTAAAAAGCGTCGGAAAATAATGTTGGACAACCGCACAAACGAGGACGACGAGCCTGGTGAGGACTCTTGCAGAATGGATAGGTTGTCGTTATTCAAGCATCGAGCAGCATTATTCCGTCTTGTGTCCAACGCGAGCCACCCGCGGCACATCTCTTTAGATGATCCTAAGCCGCGACCCTCATACGTGTATGTACCTGCCATTCCCGAGCGCCTCTAGGTGTTTCACTATTATTTCACTAGATCGAGAGGGCCTGACTGCGAGGATGACGAGGCGCAAGCCGAAACGCGCAGGATGCGCGCGCTATCCGTCACCGTGAACTTTGAAAGTCTAGCTATTTCGAACTGGCAGGTTCATCCCAAGGTCGTACTACTCGTGTACCTGATGGTCGCGTCGGCGTCGTGGCTAAAGACGTTCCTTTTTTCCGTAGCCCGTCACCGTCAAAGACAAGGTACCGCTCGCCAATACTATGCCTCTCGCCGGGCCGCTACCTCCCCTGCTAGTCACGGAGGAGAGTCGCACGAGCACGGTCGTTCGGCGAGCCGCATCTCGAAATCAGCAGGGCAGTCCTGCAGCTTCACCGCACGAGTCCAGGCCGTCTTGCGTTGTCCTCCCTGTGATGTCCGTCCCCGAGCGAAGAGAGGTGACAGGGAAGAAGAGAAAACGTCGAAAGTTTGTCAGAGAGAGACCACCTCCAGCTTATTGGAGACCGTCTTCTGATCTGCTGGGAAAGTGTATGGGATATGCGCTGGGCTATCCGTCGAACTGGGGGCCTGAGGGGATGTATGTACGAGACTTGATGAAGAGGGGAGTCGAGTCGACCTTAACATGTCATGCTGTGCACGACAATAGATAAGTCAGAGTGGCTGCCAGTGCCCCTGTCACCTACTACGTCCATCCATCATGTCTGGTGCACACACCCTCCCCGACCTCCCTTACAGCAACAATGCCCTCGAGCCATACATCATCGAGGAGATCATGAGGCTGCATCATGACAAGCACCACCAAGCCTATGTCAATGCTCTCAATGCCGCCGAAAATCACTACGCCAGGGCCACAACCCCTAAAGAGCGTATCGCCCTCCAGTCTGCCCTCCGTTTCAACGGCGGTGGCCACATCAACCACTCCCTCTTCTGGAAGAACCTCGCACCTGCCCCGGATGGCAAGCACGTCAAGGGCAACGGTGGCGTTTTGAAGGATGGCCCCCTAAAGGAAGCCGTCATCCGTGACTTTGGTACCGTGGATGGCTTCATCCAGGAATTCAATACTACCACCGGGGCCATCCAAGGCTCTGGTTGGGGGTGGCTCGTATGTTCATTCGTTGTGACGTGATCCCTCTTCTCGTCTCACGTTCCGGCCAGGGTTGGAACCCCAAGAGCAAGTTCCTGGAGATCGTCACTACGCCTAATCAGGACCCGCTCCTCTCACACGTTCCCATCATCGGCGTCGACGTATGGGAGCACGCGTACTATTTGCAGTACTTCAATGCCAGGCCTGAGGTGAGCGAATGTGTGCGTACGTCTCGTGAGACGACAGACTGACGTCGCACCCAAGTACCTCAAAAAGATATGGAACATCATCAACTGGGAGGAGGGCGAGAAACGATACAACGACGCCGTTTCCGGGTCCAAGCTGTGAATGTGATGAGGATGAGATGTATGATAAGGAAGAATGCGGTTCGGATTGATTTGTATTTGTGTCATCATGTCCGCTCATCGCCTTTTCTTGTTCCCTCTGCCTGTCTGCTAAAGATATGATGTTTTGGAATTGTTCGCATTCGAGCATTTGTTCAAGTGACCAGTATGAAATTAAAACTTCGACAGTCGAACGTGGTTGTAGTCGGCGCTTAGTTGACCAGCATCGTGGAACGTTTACCAGATACGGTTCCTAATATCGCTAACACACACACTGAGCGAGCCGGAATTGTTTCCGTTCGCACACCGGCGTCGTTGCCGGGCTGGTTTAAGAACACATTGACTGATTAGATCTCGAGTCAGGTGGTCAGATCGATGGCGCAGCCACTGATCTGATCTCCCTTCCCCCCACCCTCCTCGATGAAGATCGCTGTAACCGGATGCAACGGCAGGGTCGGCCAGCGCGTCGTCCTGCGAGCGCTCCAGGCCCATCACACCGTCGTCGGTATCGACATCGTGGCCACCAAGGAAGACACCGAGTTCCACCACGATCCACACTTTACCTTCGTCTACGCTAACCTGACAGATTATGAAGAGGCACTCAAGGCGCTCGAAGGATGCGACGCGATCGTGCAGCTCGCTGCTATCAGGGAACCACTTGACTACAAGGTCAACACTCATAATAGGTGAGTCTCGTCTCCATTTCCAGCATCGTCGACGAGTGAGTCGGATGATATCAACGTCCCTATCCGTGAGCAGCAACGTAGTGATCAGCTGGAATGTGTTGCGCGCTGCTGCAGAAGTAAGTCATGGTACACCCCCCCACCCCGCGGCGTGCAATCGCGCGTACGACCAAGCTGGATACATCATGTTCACAGCTCGGGATAAAGCGTGTGGCGCAGGCGTCATCCGTGAACGTCCTGCCTGCCGTCTTCAGCGTCGAGCCTCAGTTCGACTACTTCCCGATAGACGAGCTTCATCCCACACTCCCGGACGAACCGTACGGGCTTTCGAAATTGTAAAGAGAAACGCTCTGTTCTCATGTCCTTCAAAGTTGGTTGATTCTCATTGAAGTTATTACACCCTGCAGAATCGCCGAGATGCAAGCCGAAACGATCACTCGAAGATATCCCGACATGCGAGTGGCTAGCCTTCGCCTCCACATGTCAATCCCAAGCAGGGCGGAGGCCTGCCTGAACCATCAGGAGCGTCCAAAAGGCGACCTCTGGTGTTACGTCCAAGAAGACTCGTCTGCAGAGGCATTTGTGAGGGCCGTGGTAGTAGAGAATGACAAGTGGAAGGGACACGAGAGTTTTTTCATTGTTGCGCCTCAAGTCGCAGCCGATGGAGACTGGCTGGAGCTAAAGCACGAGTACTTTCCAGACGTTCCAGTGAGGGACGAATGGGTAGAGAATGGGGGATACGGCTTCTTCGACTGCAGGAAAGCGGAACGCTTTTTCGGATGGGTACATGGCGATTGTGCGTAGAGATTTGGCGCACGAGGAACCGTGCAAGGATATGTGCATAGTCTAAAGATTATGATGGGTGTAAGGATAGGAATTTCTGTGTGTGAGTTGTTAGGCCAAAAGAAAATGTCAAACAGATGTTATAGGGAAGCGAAGTTTGTGATGGCATGGGTTGACGGACTGTGGCTTCGGCCACCGTCCGTTGTCTGTGGGAGGTCAGTGTGCCTGCTTGCTTGTCCGTCTGGCACTCCTCTCTGAGGATCGGGGTCAGATCATCGTGAAAATGATTAGTACAGTACGAGTAGGGGAAGGTTCTCATCATGGAGCTACCGCTACCCATCCAAGGCCAGTCCGTTAGAGTTCTGCTACCAATCTTAATTGCCGTCGAAGGAGTTGACCATGGCGATACAAGGGCGCGACCCGGAATATATTGCAAGTTGTATGGCAGGGTACTTACTACGAGTGGTGAAGAGGGAGGCTTCCTGCTCAAAAGAGAGGCTGAAGGGTGATAGGACCTGCCTACGGGAGACTCCTTCTGCGCTGCCATACTGTCAATGTGGGTTCCACTCTTCGCCACATCCGTATGGAACGATTCAATGAAGCGCGGCGTATTTGTTGTGGAGGCGACGGTGGTTTTGCGTAGGAGAATCAACGGACGCACCCAGAAGACGGGTTTAACCGACCTTTCTTTGTGCGCCGGCTGCCAGCCCGGCGATGTTCGATGTGGAAAAGCGCAGCATGCCTGGGACGCTGGTGGGCAACACTTTGTGGGTCGATTGTCCGTTGGGCGCTTTGACTCGCCGCGGCGTCGTGGCGGCATCGGGATGCGACCGGCTGTTTGCGCTGAAGTTTGCGCTTTGGCTTTGGTTGAAATTGGGAGACCTCCTCGGTGTCCGACGCGCTTCCAGACTCATATTCTGGCTTATAGATCTTTTTCGTTTGAGAGTGATGATCGAGACGCGAGAGAGAAAGGTTGACGACGCGCGCGATGCGAGGACGGGGGGTGTGCCACTGGATCCCAGTCAGTGGCGATAAGTAGTATATGTAATGCCAAATCGGGAAATGAATAGTTGTGGGTGCATGTTTGAGTAAGTAAGTATTGTTGCTTGAACATCAAAGCGTACTTCGCGTATCCTGACAACTTCATCCAGCGCGCGGAGGACGGTGAGTGGAACAACTCAATGGTGGACCGTAGAGCACTATAAAATCCCACTGTGCTCTTCCCTTCAACCTTATCCACTCCCACTTCGAATCTGCGGCTCACGTTGTTCACCCTCACTTCATTCCAACGGTCCTCCCAGTTGTTCCCTGTCTACTTCAATCGTCAACAATTCCTTGGACGCATCAATGCCTACGATTGGTATCTTTTCCGCCTGGATCGTGTGCGACGGGAGACCCCTCCCCGAGTACTCCGTGCAAATTCTGGATGTCAACCCGTCTAAAATTTCGTGCTGGATCCCAAGTGAAGTGGGGAAGGTGGGTCACAAGAAAAAGCACTAGACGGGTGATTTAATCATGATGCCACAGAATTTCTCAGTATATTGGAGGGATGGGGGATCGTGCATACGTTCGTGTGCCTTTATCTCCCTCGATGGCTTCGTAGTGCCTGGTCGGTTTCTGTCCGGTTATGGCACCTCATGGAGGGATGGTGTCCGGACAAGCCATAACACCGAACGTCCCTTCGCATTTGCACAGCAAGCCGACACATGTAAGATGATCTTCCTATCCGAGAACTTGCTCACTGATGTATTTCAGCAGCTTCCGGAGGACAAGCTCATCCGGACGCAGGGACAATCAAACTAAAGATCAGATGGGTCGCTATAGAGGGCTCAAGAACGCCAAATACGTTGCAGCAGCTTCCCGAGCCCTCCGCATCGCAGGGCAGCACGTTGAGTCACTGCGTCTCGTGAGCCATTATTCATATAGACTAGTAAAAGAAATGCGACTGACATGTTCCACAAGTTTTTCAGAACAAAGACGCACCTATGAACAGTATCAAGAGACATGGAACGTGAAGCCAGGCCCATCAGGTAACAGATCAGACGTTACCTTTGTGTTCCACTACAGGCCGCGGGGTACGTTCGATGCCGTGCGGTGAAGTTAATCTCCTGAATAGTGTTTCAGAGTTACTAGTCTCCCAAGGAATTATGCCTCTGGAACATGCGGTTCCAATACCACCAGCAGTCAGAAGCGCATGTGTGATGAACCGCCGAGTGGCCAGTGCACCGCTCCCAGCAGGCAGCTCTTTGATGACTCGGACGTCACCAATTTCCAACTGGAGTCAGCTGGTGAACAACAGCTTGGAACAGACGGTAAGCACGCACCAAGTCTTGATTGTACCGTTGCTGATCGATCACAGGGTTATACGCCGCAAACTACAATCGATTCTGCCACTTGTCCAGCAACCAACATCCGAGTTGGTAGCGAGTTTGATAACCGTCAAGATCGTTATCCCCGGGAGGACACCCTTGACTTAGGGCTGGACCCTAACGTATGGCAGACGTGACTGAATGTAGAGATGGATCACGAAGACCTTTGATGGACTGGAACACTTTGAGGAGGATATAGGGATACGGACCACATTGTACTAATATCGTGCTTTGCTTTGATTGTTCAATCGGATGTTCGTGTACTGTAGTGTTAGATACGACTCTGAAGATCAGGAAGTGTGGCCCGGAACGCCACTCGAATCTGATCGCGATTTATATTTGGCCTTTTATTTGTTGTTGTTAGGTTCCGGGGGTTCCGCTTCCGCAAAGGGGAATGATGTTGGTTATGCCACGGCGAAGCTTGCACAGGCGCGAGCTCCTTGTTTTAAAAAGGTGATGCTTGTGTCACACGACCATTCTCTTCTTCACAGCAATACGGGAAGGATGTTTGGACCGCACTAATTCCATAGAGTTCGATGTTATCTAAAAACTCCACCGATTTCTATTACTCGGGTGATCGGGCGTATACGGCGTTCAATTGTGCTCCATCGTCCTCAATGAGTCACATCAGACTATCGTGGCGTCTCACTGACGTTATCTGGCTTGAACAACGGTGATGATGGTTTTGCGTGTTTTTGCGGTGATAATTTTTGTGCATTTGTACTAACGTCATAAGAACGTGCTCGGCAACAAGATCTGGACATTGCTCCCTGTCTGGGGATCAACCGATCACCTTTGGTCTCTTCATCGTCGTAACCGTGTTAAATGTCTCAGCATTCGGGACTTGTACGGCCAAGATAGCCGCGGTCGCTGTGAAGATGTATTCGGGATCTCTTTCGCGGGTCGGGAACGTTGCAGGAACGAACACGATCGTTTCTGCGATCGTAAAGAGGGCAGGGGCGGTCCGGGCGACGATGGAAACGAGGACATTCAACTTGGGCCAGTCGGCGAGCGAGATTCTTCCGTGTAGCCAATCGTCAAACGGTGAATAGAACCAGAGCGGAATGCATATGGCATTGATAAACGCCAGGCTGCCTCCTTGCTGCTCGAGGCTCGATCTTTGATCTTTGAATTGATTTATCGCCCACGGACTTCCCTTTGCACATACGAGAACGTCGACAAAAACCGGGAACCGTGCGAGACTGCGATGGGCAAGGTCTTCAATCGCCGACTTACATCATAGATATAAAAGAATAAACGACTTTTTCACAATCAAC
>JBBPOM010001252.1:0-12375 GCA_038091455.1 Leccinum uliginosum | reverse complement strand
GCAAGAGAGACTCACGCCATGGAGATGCATGCCGTGCTATAATGGATCTTAGTAAATGATTGGAACAAATTTATCCTCGGAAGTTACTGACCGGGCCACCAATGGCACCTCCAGGCGTCAGTTCGTTTGCGGGTATACTGATTTCGGTAGCCTATTCCTGGGTAATTCGTAAATGCTGCCGCTGGGGAGAAATTCTGAGGGATGACGAGCGCCGCTTAGCATCTGAAGAAGGACGGGTGCTGGTGGGCCTTGAAGCGAACTCCGTTCATTGAGAAGATGTCTGTATGTGGCCAAAATGCTGAGGACAACATCTGCTTTGCCTACTTCAGAGGTGCCGGGAGCAGGGATGGTCTCAAGAGGACGCAGTGGAGTCTCTTCAAAGTGTGCAACCACCCGTCCCGGGGTAGTCGTTGGTTCCTGAGCCGATGCACCAGTGTAACGCAAAATTACCGAGTTCAACCCATTGATGAACGTTTGGTTGCCGCGACTAGGCAATGTACGTATCCAATAGTTGTTAACTGGTTGATTAGCGGTAATTACGACAGAGTATCGCTGTCCAGCAAGAACCGGGAGCCAATCGACTTTCTCTGGAGCGGCCTCCACACCATCAACTTTGATGATCGTCATTGGATGGCCGTGAAGTTGAACCACGAGTCACAGGATGAACCGACGACACGGAAGCGGTAGCGTTTGCCATGTTCTACGTTGAGAACTGAAATAGGGGTTTGGGGACCATCCGAATGGCGTCCTTTTCCGTTGATAATGGTTGCGTTAGAAGTGTAGGGCAAATTGAGCTGCGAAGCGGGTATATGCTACCTGTGGGTGAGTCATGTAAGAGCAGAATTCCAGAGTATTATCTTATGCGCAACGCACCAATCCGCAAGTGTTATGACCGTGTTCTCTGTAAAAGCAAAATCAATAAGGCAGGCAAACCAAATATTTAGAAACCATCATCAACGTCGTACAGATGGGCAAGGGGATCATGAGGGTCGTAGATTATCAACGGGCCCCGGACTCCGTCGCAGTACTGCAATGCATGATGAGAGTGGTACCAGTAGGTGCCCGATTGATTTCCAGGATTGAAATCGATAGTGAAAATTTTCGCAAGGTACGATCGGGCATTGGGTAATGCCGTCGGCCCAGTTAGACCTGTTCTGAGTTATTCCAATGCTAAGGCAAAGGCCCAAAGTTTCAGAAGACAGACACGAAGCGGATATCCAATAAACTCACAATCGTAGTCGTCAATTCCATGGTGGTGTCTTTGAGATTGTTGACGACGTTGATGGAAAAATCCTGGCCCTGTTGTCGCACCCCACTTGTCATGGGTACATACATAACCGGCCGGGGTTTGAGTAGAGTGGAAGCAAGAGTCATTGGTAATCCGCTGTGACCGGGTGACACGGTCACAGCGGATTACCAATGACTCTTGCTTCCACGCTCACACCAGCCGCAATAAAAACAAGATGCGGCTGACTAAGATAAACGAGCATGCCCAACAGGGTTGGCAACACACGTGGCAACCTATCCTGGCCAGAACAGATCTGAACATCCAGAGGTTTTAGTGGGTATCACGCTGCCGCGGCCCTCTGTCTGACCGAGGTGTCCCCCTCAGCTCGGAGTCCCACACCCCCGCATACCACGGGGAGTGCGTAAGTGCATTTCCTCGGACCGGCAATTCTTTTCTTTTGCCGCCTTAATAGTACATAGGCTAGCCAGTTGCTACATAATAATATCGCTTGTCCAAAAAAAAAAAAAGAGTCATTTGCGATCGACGAATGCGTGTTTTCTGTCACATTCGGCTTTCGTCCGTTAATTGTTTCGTGCTGATTCAATAGTTACACGATGCGCCACCATTCAGGGTCACCGCTACTGCGGGCTGTTTCCCCATAAGTATAAGCTACAGTATAAGTAGTAAGTAGGACCTGAGGAAATGATCACTAAAGCGGTTATCACAATGGACCAATTACATTCTAGCTTATTCTGGAAACCGAAGTCTCTTCGCAGAACCCGAACAACTGGATGCGGACATTAATATTGATGTGCTACAGTGTAATGCATGAAGACAACCAAACGACGGCGGAGCGATATGAACTCCTCGCTCAAATGTGGATCAGATGGGGTCGCAACAAAAAGAGATTATAAGACCATCTAGCGTTCCTCAAGAACCTCGAAGAATATAGAAAACAGGCCGCAGCGCGGGTCAAGGTTACTCTGCGAGAGCTGCACACGATGAGCGATGATCTAAAAGTGCTGCGGGACAGGGTGGCTGCTCCTGGGCTGCTTGATAGCAAGGCAGGTCAACAAGGCTACCGCATCCAGAACGGACTGGAAAGGCTACGGGAGAGGCGCACGGCGTCGCGGAGGCAAAGGATAACATACGACGAGAGTCTCGGTACGGAGTGAATATCTAGTCTATCGCTGTCGTATATGATGGTTCTGGCCCTGTGGTATCTTTCGGTCAATTATTCATGTCGAACGAATGTCATTCTTCATAAAGAGGGCGAGACATTGCTCCACAAAGTTTCATTCCAGTCGAACGATCGTACATTGCTTCTACCGTGGGGCTGGTGACGCCGTATTTCGAGGCAAGATCAGGGAGCCCAGGCGCCATCATGGAACTCGCGAGGGGGGTAATAAAAGTGTAGAAGGAGACTACGGGAAAGGTCTGAGGCATGATATGAGCAGAAGAGATAAATACCGACGAGGGAAGCAGCGGTCCACTTTTTTGATAGACGCCAGTTGCGGGTTGTTGGGAGCGTGTTTCCAGTCGTCTTCGTCGTCTACTCTGCCGTCGGACAGCTCCTGTGCGGGAACGTCGCGCACGGGGACATCGACGGGGGTACGCGACGAGGCGATAGATCCTGTCTCCTTCGTCGACTGCATTGCAAACAGTGGGCGCTGTATGTCATGTTCATGTTGGTTTGCTTATAAAGGCTTCAGTAACGGAGCATCGGCCGGCCTGACATGAACATCCATGGTAACCACTCGATCAAAATTATTTCCCACATTGCAAAAAGGAAGGTTTTAATTTATGTAAACTACGCTGTACCGACCCGCAACTGCACTGGGATTCCGCATCTCTGCTTGGAGTGCTGCAGCTGATAGGCTTCGATCAACAGCCGTTTGATCTCCCGCACCGCCTGTTCCACCTGAAAAAGAAAATATGCTCAGCACGCCCGTCGATCCACATGCACATCAACCTACCCTGTATTCCTCATTCAATTCCACCAGAAGATGCAGTTTTGGTGGGCCCTCTGGCGGAGGTTCCTTGCCGGATTCGTAATAGATGCCTGGTCATACGTAAACCGTATCAGCCTGTGTGAGACCTCCCTTAAAAGTATGACACTCACCCTTATTCGTAACTGACGCCCCTGTCATGTCGATGAGCTACACCACATGACGTTAGTTCATTATGAATCAGTGGCATATCTGTGAAACCGATACGTACTTGCACCGTATCGTCTCCTTGTTCGTAACCCGCCATCTTGCCTTTTGCGGGTAGTCGTTAATGGGTATGATTGCGTGAAAGTCAGTAGAGTCCGAATTCGTCTTCCTACCGCCGCTCTCTTCATGCTGGATCTGAGACTGAAGAACTAGTTTCATCGCCTTCAGTTGTGCATTGAGCTTGGCGACCACACTCAGCGCTTGCTTCTGGGCTGGCGAATCCTTGCCGGCCCGATTCGCCGCGTCTTGTGCCATTTTGATCTGTGCTTGTATCTTCTCTTCTTCCTTCGCATGCGCGAGCCGTCTGGCAGCCACCGCAGCTCCAGCAATACCCAGAACGCCCTTGGACGAGTCCGGAGCAAGGCCACGTCGGATCTCGACCTTGAAGTTGCCAAACGTCATGTCTTCGCCGCCAGTGGCGGCGCCCGTCGTTGCCTTTTGACTTTCCTCCGTCTTTTCTTCTTCTGGTTCGCCGTATGCTTTCCGTTCCGCGCGGTCCTTGGCTTCTCGCTCCTTGTCCAGTCGGTCTAAACCCTTGCCACCAAATCCGGATCCAGCCACTTGCGCTTTCCCCATCTTCACCTTTTCCAAAAAGCCTGTGCGCCATCCCCAGTCAGCAGCATGTCGCGAGCAACTCCATAAACATACCGTTGGCAAGTTCCTCTAGTTCTTTGGGAGTCGCCGCATGGCTCGCCTTCAAAGCTCGACTGAGTGCCGCTCTTGTTCGGGCGTTATGAACGTCACGCATGTTCCCTTGTTGCCTGCACGTCCGGTCGTACCAGCCCGGTGCACGTAGTCCTCCATGTGATTCGGCGCATCGAAATTTATTACCAATTTCAGTTGCTTGACATCCAGTCCACGAGCAGCAACGGACGTCGCAATCACAATAGGAACTACCCCAGACTTAAAGTCCGCAATCGTCGAGTCGCGGTCTACCTGGTCCTTGCCTCCATGCAGAGACATGCACAGATATCCCTTACGCATGAGCTCACGTAGCAAATTATCCGCAGCTTCTTGTCGATCGACAAAGATGAGTGTCCTGCATTCCGGGTCTTCGTTGTACATTTGTCCAAGAATTTCCAGTAGCCGGTTGAACTTAGTTTCCTCCGCGCGGACTTCTACAAGTTGTTCGATTTCTGCAGCAACAACCGAACGTCCCCCAACAGTGATTTCAAGAGGCTTCTGCAAGATCTTCCGTGCGAGAGAGTCCATTTGTTTAGGGAATGTTGCAGAGAAGAGAACAGTTTGACGGTCCGGTCGAATGTTATTGATAATCTTCATCACCTGTGGTTCGAAGCCCATGTCGAACATTCTGTCCGCCTCGTCAAGCACGACGTAGGTAACTCTCTTCAAGTTCGTCACACGACCAGAGTTGGCAGTCAGAAGGTCTATCATGCGTCCCGGGGTGCACACGATTATTTCCGCACCCTTCTTAAGCTCAGCTATTTGATCCTTGATAGGAGAGCCACCGTATGCACAAACAGCCTGAAAGGTTTTAATTTAGTCTGCCAGAATGTGAAAGGCTACATCTAACGTACCCGCAAGTTCATCTCTTTCAAAAATGGCTTGCACTCCCGGTGAATTTGCACAGCAAGCTCGCGCGTGGGAGTCATGACTATTGCCAGAGGTCCTTCCATTTGCTCAAGCGGTCGTTGGTCTTTGATATGTCGAAATAGAGGTAGAAGGAACGCAATCGTTTTACCAGAACCTGTCTTGGCGACACCGATGACATCCCTCCCGGACATGATGGCAGGTATGGCTTGCGCTTGAATAGCAGTGGGAGCAGTGTAGTTGAGTCGTTTAATAACATCCAAACTGGCGTGCAATATCAGTCACGCGCCGTACTTGAAGGTAAACACGCGCTATGATACCAGCTTGCAAGGAGACCAAAATGGACTTTCAAGTTGTAACAGGGCGAGGGCAATCGACCCCACGAATCGAATCTTGATCCCATCCAGCTCGAGTCTTAATAGGTCGGCTTCTTCGTCTGTCATGGCGGCAATATCCGGCGGAGGAGCATAGAATTCCTTCCTGAAAGGTTCATACTTGACGCGTGAGTGGTCGACGGCCGCAATATCCTTCTTCTTGGCCTTGCTGTCCACCCCATCCCCAAATTCCCCGTCCCCGTCCCCGTTCCCCTGGCAGCGTGCAGAAGCGAGGGTCACATACCCGCACCCGTGCCATACCCTAAACCTGGGAGACCGACTCAGAAGAACGGACAGTGAAGGCGCCGAGTATGAGGGAATGAACGGCCCGCCTGAGTTTTGTAGTGGGAATTTTAACGATGGGATACCAGAATCTGAACTCATGGGTGGGCGTGGTGGCTGCTCGCGATGTGGAGTCTGCAGGACCGCATCAGAACACAGCGGAACGCATAAACGAGCGGATGAGGAGCATTATTAAATATTGATTTGGACACACGCTGGGGCACAGTCACTCAGTGACCCAGAACATGTTCGGGCAGCGGCCCGATGGGTACTAGAATCTGCCTCATAAAATTCTTATGATTTGAATCAATGATCTGAGTCGTGCTATGACATTTCAAGTTATTCCCACTAAGGATTTTTGTTCATTGCGGACAACCCAGACATACATTAACCAATCTGAGCACTGTGCTGCACCAGTAAACTATATGATACACTCTGACTTGTTCTGATTCAATGTCCCTGACAAGCAAGGTTTTTGCCGGCGCTGGAATCCACAAGTTTATATTATTCACACGAATCTTCTTTTCGAAGAACGATTAAAAGCACTTAGAACAGATTTGATACTAGTCCTTCTGTGATAAGATTGACGGAGTACAACAAGAGCCAAATTCTGACGTAGCGAAAGTACAAGCCCATCTGACGAGGAATGAAAGAAAGGAAATAAGAGGTAGCGGCTCTGCGAGGCGGCCTATAATATCAGACCCTGACGTCGACAGAGTGAAACAAAGAACAATAGCCTGAGAGACAACGCTACGGAGAGGTGATTGAAAAAAATGAATGAAAACTGTGAACTTGTGTGAAGTGACAACTTGAATGAATGAAACTCAAAAAAAGTTACGGCGGTACAGGAAGAGGAAATTATCACACAACGACTGGTAATGCAGAGTTACTTTTGCAACAAGTGCCACTGCCAGGGCAACGGACTGTGCAAAAAAGTCTGTGGTCTATTTCTTTTTTTTTTTTGGACAAGCGCGCAGCTCTATGTACATACATAAAACGTGAAGGCGGCAGCCGAGGCTCATCGATGCCGTTGAACTCTCCCACGGCGTGACGGCGTAACACAAGTTCGATCATATCAAAATTTCCTAACTTCCTCGTTTACAAAATAGGCGAATATGCGAGTTGTGTCACTGACTCAGTGGCCCACTGACCAAATGCTAAAACTCTGACAACTCCACTGCGAGAGAGAACCGACGACGATGAAGTACCTTTCTAAGAATCTAAGAATCTCCATAAAGGGAGAGACGATAACGCAAAACACGGACACGTTTCAGATGTGTTACATTGTCTACCATACTTACTGTAACTTACACGAAGTTCTTTGTCCAAGCAGCCTAAAATTTTCTCCGTATTTTTGCTCATTACATGATGCAATACAACACAACAACTTATCATCATCTTTGCCCAATTCCGTTTTTGCACCCTACTGATTCATGTACTTGACCGCTCGAGGGTTCGCAGGTACACCGTGACTGCTCTTATAGTATGAGGTGTACGTTGCTCGTCTGATTGAAATAGACACCGCACTACATAACACCGCCCTTTCACCCCACCTCCTAATTGGGTCACCATGCCCGAGGTTTTTAAAAGCGGGTCTCAGACTCTCTGGTTGGGCAGCGTTATAGTCTGACCCTACCGAGCCAACCCTAGGTAACCTAGACAGCTCACGAGCGTGACAAGTTGCTGCCTGTGCGGCGTACGTAAGTACGCACACAATATTAGGGTAATGTCGTGAGAGCGTCGATTTGTCTATTACGTTGTATGGATAAGAAGTCTTTATGTCTTTAAGAGAATTCTTCACGCAAAGAAGCGTTGATACTATACACGAATGCTGTGTTGGCATTGTATGCGATCGAGAAAGGCGTGAGGTATGTCGGGAAGGATCGTGGTGGAGAATTGATGAGAAATAATATCAGATCGGTCGAAAAGCGTGAAGCCTTGAGATTTGTCAAAGCTCGAGAACGTGACTCAGTGACCTGGTGTCTGACAGACGGACTCACTCAGTTTGCCAACTTGCCAACATTGATGCTGCATTCTTTTCCGCATGATGCGTGAGGCAACACACACTGCGGTTCAATCCTAGAATCTGCGACTCATCAACTAATACCTTTGACAACGTTTTTCCTCGAGCAGAATGGGGTGACAGCAACTTACGCAGGTTGGATCGGGAGTTGCTTTTGAGTCATGCGAAGTTATTGGATCAATTTGGATGATTACTATCCCCACGATTAAGTGCACATGCTAAGTCCTTAATTGAGTCAACATTTGGAACTTCGGAACCGTACATACTCAAAGTTTGGACTCCGGAAATTTGACAAACACACAAGACTGCTAGTACATAACAAATATGATATTAACCTCCTCATGGTGCATCGACGGACGCGCAATCGCCGAACAGCTTACGATATCGGCACAAACCCTCTCCACTATTCTGTCAGTCGGGGATAGCAAATACAGTCCCGCGGCCGGCCCGGGCCTAACATGATGTTACATCCTAGATGAGTCACTACTAGTTACTTATCGCACCTTCAGTATGACCCATACGCGAACATCCTCCATGATGAACATATAGTACATATGTACATGTATGTACGACAGGTACAAGAATTTTGAAATTTTAGTCCAGGCGTATTGATACAGCCGTAAGACGACGTGAATCTACGTTCTCTAATGTAACTGTACCTGGAATGCGAGCATAGATCAGTAGAGTCAAAAGATATCGGTCGGTCAACGCACCGTCTGGGTCGTGGTATGTCCTGTGGGACCCAATTGACTCGGGAATGGACGAAGGATGGCGGGGAATGGGCTCTGTTAATCCATGGCGCTTCATTGCTACTTGGATTGACCCAATGTTGTGCTCCACATGATGAACTCTTTCCTTCGTGGTCTGCCCCACCAGTCGGTAAAAATTTGCGATGGTTTCGTGTTGATGGGCCAGGGATTCAGCTAGAGCTTGTTCGGCTCGATGGACTTCTCTTTGTGTACGTGCTACATCAAGAAACAGAAGTGCTTCATCACCCTCAGGCTCACCCTGGGTAGAGTCGTGCTGCAACGTAGTGGTAGTGTCAGTAAAGATATGATAAAATTTCAGAAGGGTGACGGACAGGGTAACATTTATTATATATTTGATGGATTTGATCCAACAGCGATGTGCTTGGCTTCGTTTGACGGTTGTTGGTACCCATGACGAATGGAATGGAAATATTTGAGCCACCAGCAGGGCGTAGAATGTTGGGATAGCCGGATGTGGGACGCATGCCAGTGTTGTGGTACATACTTAGTATACAGATTCCTGGTGCCACAGAAATTCTGATGTTTACGGTACCGTTTGCTAGGGCCGACCTAATAGCAACTCAGCAGGTAAGCGCTTACTGTGATCCGAGCAACGACAAAGTTCAAGTGCAGAGTCTCAGCTCCGTCGCCGAGACTTAGTATGCCGCGTTGCCCCAGCTGCGGCAAGGGCGGATTTAAGGACCACACCGCCGTTGCGAACCACATGAGCCAGCCCGCTTCTGGCTGCAATAACTGGGTTGACAATCTTGTCTCCCTACGGGATAGCCTCAATCTTCGACAGGGAACTCCGCAACCATCCGACCCTCGCTACGCTGCTTCCGGCCCTCCTGAATCGCATCCTTTCACGGTGTCGGAAGACCAAATGGATATCGACGACTACCTTTCTAATGACCCAGGTCCAAACCAACGTGATGAAGGTGTTCACCCACCGCAACTTGAAGCGGGCCGACAGGCGGAGACTTGCGAACTGTTTCCAGGCGCAGCCCGAGTATATTCTACCGGCTCTACTTTCATGGATGACTTCCATGCAGATCAATTTAGCAAACATCGCATCGAGCACCCATACTACCCGTTTGCATCCCGTGAGGAGTGGGAGCTAGCATTATGGTTACTTCGTTCCGGTCTGAGCATGAGAGCAATTGACAATTTTCTGAAGTTGTCGATGGTACGTTCCCATCCTTTCAATCTCCATAAGCTATCACTAATCCACATAGCAAGGTGAAAACGCTTGGGCTATCGTTTACTACAGCGAAAGACCTTCGTGGGAGAGCCGAGCTCCTTCCCGGGGGCCCACGCTGGCGTGTAATGGAGTTAAAACCTTCCGAGCCTACAAAACAACCAGTGTATCTTTACTGGCGTGATGCCTTGGAGTGTGTAGCATGGCTTTTACACCACCCTTTGTTTCGAGATCACCTAGATTGGGTTCCCCGGCGTGTATTCAAGACCCCCAACAAGCGGTGCCGGGTCTATACAGAGTGGATGACAGGCGACGAAGCCTGGAATATGCAGGTACACGTTTCTTGTCAATCACCTGTGTGTCGTGCTGATTTGAGATATCACATCATCGCAGTCTGCCCTTCCTGAAGGGGCAACGCTCCTGGGCGTCATTCTATCTTCCGACAAAACTAATATTACTACATTGTGTGGTGGCAGAGTTGCTCACCCGTTACTCATCAGTCTTGCAAATATCAAGATGTCTAAACGCCTCAAGTTATCGTCTAACTCGTTTATGCTAACCGCTCTTTTACCCATTCCCAAGTTTGTTCACAAGGACAAGCGCCTCCGAGGTGTCTTGGAGTCCAGAATGGTGCACGAATGCTTGGATATCGTCACAGATCCACTGAAGCGAGCTGCTGAGCATGGCGTCATGCTACCGGATCCTGACGGCTGTGTACGATACTGTTTCACACCGCTCGCTAGCTATATTGTGGACACGCCGGAAGCTGCAATGATCGCCTGCGTCGGAGGTAAGACTCGGACATCACCCGTAACAATGGCAATGTTCAAGGAATTCGGGGACCACTTTCGCCATGAACCACGGACGGGCTCAACGACTATCGCGCAGCTTCGGGTGGTGAAAACCAAAGCCGATCCCTCCAACCTGAAAGCCTTCTTTCGTGAGGCACAGCATTTCCGTCTGAACGGCGTCAGTGAACCGTTCTTCCGGAATTTTCCTCTCTCATGTCCCAGCATCTTCTTGACCCCTGAATTACTGCACCATGTACACAAGGAATTTTGGGATCACGATGCCAAATGGTGCCTGACCCTTGTCGGGGAATCTGAACTGGACTTTCGACTTTCTGTTCTGCAGCCCACATCTGGTTTCCGCCATTTCAAGAGCGGAATATCCAAGCTAAAGCAAGTTACTGGGCGCGTTCATCGTGATGTCCAACGCTATATCGTCGGCATCATTGCCGATGCAGCTCCTCCTCAGTTCGTCGTTGCCATCCGTGCCCTGATGGACTTTCGGTACCGTGTTCAAGCATATCGTATCGATGACGACGAACTCGGACTCATTTCCTCCGCCCTGGACACGTTTCACGCAAATAAACAAGCTATCCTTGACTGCGGAGCACGGCGAGGGAAGGGGAACAGAACCATTGATAACTGGTACATCCCCAAGCTGGAGCTTATGCAGAGTTTTGCACCCAGCATAAAACGTCTCGGGGCTGCCATTCAATGGACCGCGGATGTAACGGAGCACGCTCACGTGTCCGAGATAAAGAAGCCTGCCAGCGCTAGCAACAACAATAATTATGATCCACAGATTTGTCGATTCTTGGATCGAGCAGAAAAATGCCGGACCTTCGATCTGGCGACATCAATACGGCAGAAAGATCTTTCCAACTCGAAACGTTCCGAAGAACCGGTGGAATTTGATAACGAGCAAAGTGACGACGACGAGAGTAATAGGGATGATGAAAACTTGGACTTGACTGATACCCTGACTCCCACCACGTCCTTGGCGCGCCCCCCGACTAACTATTTCGCCATATCCAGCCGTCTCCGTACCAAAGACCCAGCGTCTATCCCCTATCCCCTCCGCACATTCCAAGTCG
Organism: Leccinum uliginosum; assembly: GCA_038091455.1. Taxonomy (NCBI): domain Eukaryota; kingdom Fungi; phylum Basidiomycota; class Agaricomycetes; order Boletales; family Boletaceae; genus Leccinum; species Leccinum uliginosum. The sequence continues at coordinate 872 of JBBPOM010001252.1, read as the reverse complement.
GGTCCACGGCCATCAATCTCTCTTATGATTCTGCGATAAGACGCATCGGCGTTGATGAGGCAGCCCGACGGTTTGATCTTCCGGACTTACGACCCGCCCTCGCTGACTATTTGACCCGCGAGAAAGCGCACCGTCAACGAGTTCACACTATCGGAGGCCAGCGCCGTGCAGGTCACAACGCAGTACTACCATTTAGTGAGATGCAAATATGGACGAAGGTCCGTTTACAGAACCAACCATTCCACGGTATGGGCGATATACTCCCTGCTCAAACTCTCTTTGCTTCCCCTCCTGACAAAGTATGGACTCTTGGGCGATATGACACTGCTATTGTCAATGTCGATGCAAATTCCGTTTGGCCTCGGGATGGACTGAAAGGTAAGGCAAACATCTTGCAAACATCTACCCAGGGTTTGAAACTAACGACCGGCCATCTAGGGCATGTTGTGGGTCAGTTGCGATGTGTCATGCGTCTGTTAGGCGAGAATGGTGTTCAGTGGCCTTGGGAAGATCAGTTTTTGGTTTACGTTCAGCGATTGGATGGATGTGGCGAGGACGCTTCGTCACAGCTTAAGATCTTCAAACGCGCCAAGAGAACCAATGGTCAGAGGATTGGTGATGTGATTCCTCTTCGTCAATTGCGGGCATTTGCCCACCTGATTCCACGTTATGGGGCATCTGCGGATACTCGCTTGACCGCTTGGAATTCTTGCGAACATTCCACTGAATTTTATCTCAACAAATACTTCGATAAGGATACATACTTTAGTCTTTCCCAATAGCCTTTGTTTCTGATCACGTGAATGATTTTTGTAACTAATTGCGACACGTTGCGATTCGAAACAACCATCTACATCAGTACGTATCTTGGT
>JBBPOM010001251.1:0-12394 GCA_038091455.1 Leccinum uliginosum | reverse complement strand
CCATCCCTCGATGGCCCTGAAATTCCAACGTACCACCGTATCCGTTTAAATCGCTCCCCGGCACACGTCATGGTGTACAAAAACCACGACCCAACAGTTCGCCGCAGGCCACAGACCGTGGTCGATCGACCAACGCACCGCCTCGTTTTTCGATGATGTCCTCGGCAGCCTAATGCCCGTCGTCCACGTGAGTTTGTAGGCGGACTTGGAGGCAATTTGCAGGAAGTCGCTCGGGCAGATGCACTACCACCACGATGATCATCCTACATGCGAGACCAAGTAAAGTAAAGGCAGACAAGTGTGGCCCCAACGATCGCGCCAGCTCCGATCGCGCTACTGTCGAAAGACATCACCGCGGGTCTGGGAAGAACAATGCACGCTTAAGAGGGTCGGGGAATCGGAAGAGAGGCTGAAAGAAAGGAAACGAAGCGGCCAGGTGGCATGAATGGAGGCTATGTAATGACCTAACCTTGACGAGAGGGGCGCATGACAACATGCGGGTAATGTTCACCGGCGGTGCTCAAAATACCATTGACTGGAGAGCAGACTTGTTTCAAGGTGGAGGGAGCCTCAGGGCCTACCTACGCCCGCAGACAGGTTGTTGTACGACAATAAGTACGCCACCTGAGACATTGTGTGAACGTTCAACGAAAAGAGACGGAGCACCGCGGGCGGTTCGAATGACCAAAAGAAGGCTATAACAACCAAAACGGACCTGAAATTCTTCTCCCCAGCTCGGCGCTTCGGATGCATAGGATCCGCGTGGTACAGGCTTTCAAGTTGTTCAGTGGAGTGTCACATTTTAGGAAAGGAAGACGGTGGCGAAGAGCGTGCTGAGAATGCCAGCAACGGAGGAGATGCCGGGCGCAGAAGCAGAGTTTGTGGTCGCGGAAGGAGTACCCGCAGAAGAGGAGCCAGACGTGCCGGAGGACTTCACACCACCAGACCCTGACGTGCTAGTGTGCTGAGGAAGGCTAGTGTACAACTGAGCAGACTGAAAGGTGACGCAGTTGGAAGACGCAGGAACGACGGGAGTTTATGTGGGGTTAACATCGCCCGAGTAAGGTTGGCTGATCGTGACACCACCAGAGACGTAGAGGCCGGCAGGGGTCTTGAGGTCGGAACCACAGACTTCAAAGGGACCATACCACGGGAACGTGATTGCCGGGGCCGAAGTGATGGTGCTTCCGTCGATATAACCCGCAGCGCCCGCGACGATACATCCCACTGCCAGCCCAACGATGATGCTCGCATTATTTAGGAAGGGCGAGCCAAACAGCTCTGTGAGAATGATGGAGACGAAAGAAAGAAAGCCGAGCCCGATGAATTCAGAGGAACAAGGTTGAAGAGTAGTTTCCCTTACGGAAGCGCGTGTTTGGATGAGGTAGTCGGGCAGAGAGAGAGCGGACTACTGCTAGGACGGTCCTGACACCCGTTCGATCCCCCGCCCCAGTTGGGAATGTCGGACGAACCGATTCGGAGGGACGCTCCGATCATGACGATAACATGTTCCTAGAAGAGCACATGGCATATATGCATTGTTGGCGAAGAAATCTCTACAACGCACCAGTGACCATCGGCGGAAAAATGCGCTGAAGCGTGCGCGAAGGGATGAACAACAACCCGATTTTGAGGAACGAACATATCAAGGACGTGCCTAGAAATGAAAGTCGTTATAGAAGGCGAGCATATATGTATGATCCATGCACAAAACAGTGGCATGACTTACCAAGAACCATAGTACCGTAGGCATCCGGACAAGCAATACGGGTCACGGTCACCGTACCGTCCGCAGCGGTGATAGAGGGACACGTCCCGTTGGCATACATGACGTGAATATCTTGCAGACAAACCTGATGTCAAACTCGGGACCAAAAGAGACAAAAGAAACAGACGAGGTGCGTACAGTGTTGGCAGCGCTGAGCGTAGCGAAACTAGTTCCGACTACGGACAACAGTCCCTACCAAGGTAATATCCCTTCCAAAGCCTGATTCGCGACATCTGAACCAGACTCAAGATTCCTAAAATAATGATAGATACGCTCAGCCCGCTCGAACGACCATTCTTAACGTTGCTAGGCTGGTTGTATGCGCATCCCAGGCGGTCGTAAATATTCTAGCAGCAGGCAGACTGGTCGCTGCTAGAAGATGAAGGGTTGCAAATGGTCACGCAGAAAGCGCCTCCACCCATGGAGCTGCGATGACAGTCAGCGAGAACGAACGCAAGTGAAACTATTTGGAAATACTTGCTTTGTCCAGTCGGTGACCTGCGTGTATGAGTTGTTGTTGCCACCAATCGCGGGGTAGGCATTCGACTCGGAGTACATCAGACCACTGAGCGGGTTACTACGCTGAAGAACAGAACAGATGGTGAGAAATATCGCAGTAACGACCCGCTTTCCAGTGTTCGCGTTCTTTCGTCTGGTTCCAGTGGAACTGGGCGACGAGACACCTCTGGTTCCAAAACCAAACGGGAAGATCAGTCTACTCGCGCCAGCAGGAATACGTTCACAATCTCACCCAAACCCAAGTCAGTCTCCAATGCGCGTGCATCTGTCAGCGAGATAATGCCAGAAGCTCTTTGATGATAGATTCCTCCTCGAAATCCTTTGTACGGGTATGTGCGGATGTAGGGAGGGGGCGGGGGGGCGGAGCCATTCTAATCAACAGGTGCGGAATCCACGGTTAACCGTTAAGGCACGTCATTCGTTGCCTGTCGGATGTAGCGGATGGCGGGTCGGAACGGAATTCTGAAAACGCTCGGTGTCCAACGTGATTCTGGGTCTTGTTTTCGAACTTGGCGTCGCTCGTGTAGTACACGGACCGCGCTCGTCCGTTCTGCGACACATGCGCATGCTCCCAAGGTGCATCCGCGACCGACTTGGAGCGGTGTAGTAACATGGCCGAGGACAGGAAGATACATTCGTCTTCGCCGGCGTGGTAGTCAAGGAGCGAGTCAACCGACATGGAAGCATTATGGATGCTACCAAACGGCATGAGAGGGCCACTGTAGCGAATCTGGAGTAAATATTGTTCGAGTTGTCCAAGATCTTGCGGGAGTGATAGATGCGTCCGCAGAGAACCTTGGCACGGAGGGTGCGTGAGCGGTCTAGAAGTTGAGAGGGTTTTACGTCAAAAAGGGACGTGCTAGTATGCACGTGCAGATAGGATCAATGAGGAGGGCCACGCAGCGACGAAACAGGTAACGTACTCTGCAAGTCCACATCTGTGAGCTGCAGCAATTCTCGACTTGTAAGGTTGCGTGTGTGGACAGCCTACGAGATGACGTCCCGAAGTCGCAAATTCGTCCGTGTTCCATTGCTTTCGGTGGTGGTGATCATGAATGTGAATGTAAATGTGTTTCTGATGGCCTTGCGGTGGCATTGCTCGGCATGGTCCCTGCCCTCCGCGCACGCAGCGCCGTCTGGCGTGGGCGGGAACGATGGCGACGAAGTCTTCAGTGGCGGCGGCGGCCCCTTGTTCGAACAAGCACGGGAGACTGCGTCAGTGACGACGCGATGGAACGCCTCTTGTACGGGATATTGTGGTTAAGACAGAGGAAAGTCGTAACAACGGGCATAGGACTTAGTTGCGCGCCTGGCCACAGCAGCGCATGAACTCTACAACGACTTCTCCGCGCGAGAGGGCGAGTCGCAGTGAGACTTCTCTGCATCCTCCATGATATTCGTACGAGATCTTGAGAGACTCGGAGTTCGTCTAGGAGACGTAGAGGCGTGCGGTTGATGCGCGTTGGGATGCGAATTGGGATTCTGTGACGGACAGCTGTATTTGGCTTCTGGTGGGTCCTGAGAGAATTTATTGTTGCAGGGTGTTGGAAGATGCTTTGGAGAACTTCCTACGGAGGGGGACGGGAGAGGGGAAGGCAGACGTGTAGCAAGTGACCATCTTGGCTGCGGCCTGGTCCTCCAGGTCGAGTTTGTTGAGTTGGGTCTTTGCCTGGGAGAGCAGCGTACGGTCGTGGGCGGCAGACGCGCGTTTTGTATCCAGAGTCATCTGGAGATCTGAGACCTCGGCATTGAGTTCGGCGATCGTAACGTGAAGCTGCTCTGACTGTGCAGGCAAGGTTGTCAGGTTGGCGTGGAGAGAAGGCCTGCCTTCTTGGAGGGTATTCTAGAGGGAGTGGCAGACTTCCGGTCCTCAAGATTATGAACTAGGTCGGCACACACTTGCAGAACGAGGTCTACCATCTTGCATCTCGGAGGCGCATGCCTTGAAGTCGAGTTTGCGTGTACGAACATTTGTGGCCGTTAGAGCTCGTATACTGCATCGGCTGAATGAATAGCTCTGAGTTGGCTGCGTGCGTCGGTAAGTTCTGTGGTACGTAGTACTACGAGCGGTGCGTCCTCGTTGAGAGCGATCTTGTGTGAGAGACGTCGGAGTGCGAGGGAGAGTGCCTCCACTTATTGTACTGCTGGGCGAGGGAGCTCCGAGTCGTCTGGGTTCGAGCGGATTTTCAGAGGACGTTGAATTCGTGCGAGAGGCGGGCGTTTTCCTGTTCGAGTGCGGTGGAGTGATCGCGCTTTGTTGGATTATCGTGGGTCTCCTCGCTGATGGGTGGTGGTGGTGACATGGTTCCCATTGGCAATGACTGTGATATGGTCTACCACTCGTATGGGATCAGACCGCTCTCTGTTGCTTCTTTGGCGCTTTCGTAACGTCTTGTTTAAAGATGAGCGCGATATGAACAGACAAGATTTGCTGTCTGGAACACCTGGTAAACATTGAGAAGTAGCACGTGAGGAAAGAGAGGTTGGCAAACGTACTCTGTGCATGAGCAGGCCCGAGCTTATCGGTACGCTTGCAGGGCCGGTGCTCTGTGGAGCTGCCTGGGTCTGACGCACGGTGGGCGCTGGTGGTCTGAGTCGAGGTTCCGGTTGGGCCAGGACAGGTGGATTGGCTGTTGTCGTCAATGTAGGAGCCGGTCCCTTTGGGCTCACGGTGATTTGGTCACAAGTTTTGAGGCCCGGTCGAGAGCTGGAGTCCTTGTATAGTGGTCAATGTTCGCATGGGGTATCCTGATCTGACTGGGTTCTATAGGTCTATCGGACGTGCAAGCAGATACGGCAGAAAATGACTCAGGTTATTGCGGTAAAGATTCATGTTATTTACATTTGTTCAAGTTCTCAAGTCGAACCAATAATATCCAAATTCACATCAGTCACGGAAATTGGAGAGGGGGATAACGAAGAAGAAATTCCACTGAGAGCCCTGTAACATCTCCAACACGCCAGCGACAAACATGCCTCGTTCCAAGTACACTTCGTCAACGAATAAAACAGCCACACGGACCGAAGGCATAGGTCAGATACCTGAGAAGTGGTTCTGAAATGAGATGAGTGCAACATTAGGTTTCTGATCTTACAACGAGGTTATAGTGCTAGGATAACATTAGCTGCATTGGAGAGATCGGGTCAGCGTAATGTACCAGAGTACGCAATGAGTAAAGAAGCTGCAGTCTTCGCGATGGATAACAGCGAGTTTCCGACAGCAGAATAATGTACCAACGCACCGATAATGTCGGGAAACGGCCCTTCAGGGCCGCCTTTTGGCCTGTTGATATTCCTGTGGGTCAAAGCGGTGGCTCGTTCCACCACATAGTTGGGCTCGAGGGGTATCTAACCGTTGGAGTCGCCATTCTAATGAAGTCGTCTAGCGCTAGGGCCCGAGGGATCGTCCAACGAAACTGAGGTGCCTTGGATATTTGTGAGTCCAACAGCAAAACAATCTCGTGACGAAACGATAATTACTATGCTTCAGTTCAAGTAGAACAATGCTATATTTCTGTCAGCTTGATGCAACCCTTTGGGTTTCGTCTTGGGTTTTGAAAATCGGTTTAGCGACGAAACAGCAAGATAAACTCTCTTGGCCCGGCTCCGAGCATCTGATTGCACAGAGAATTCCGACCTAGGCCTCAGAGACAACTGGTACCTGGATCCTTGAAAAGGGTGGAACTGAAGAATATTGTGAGCTCAAGTTCAGCGGTTGTTACTGTACTGATGGCTCACTGTTTTGGTGACCCATTTTCCCGTTCACGGAAGAAGCTAGTGCGAGGATATCTGAGTCAGCTAAACGTCTCGTTGTGATCAGTTTCCGAAAGTGGTGAGTTTGCGATGCTTGATCGATCCATGCATGTCTCTTCGTGATACAGAGTCCTTGTTCAAGAATGGTTATTACCTGTGTTCAAAGGCGTTCTCACCTTTCAACTTCCCCTCGGTATTTCGAATGGTGAAATCGACGATTGTTGGCATAGAGCGACTTGACGCATCTAGCTGCAGCGGATCATCCGCTCGGATGGCTCTTAACTGTATTGTCAGAGCGCAATAGTCTCTTTCGAAGAAGAGATGGAACGGTTCCCAGGAATTGAGGGCAAATCAGAATATGGACATTCTAACGAGGGACAATAAGCGGATAGATTACATGCAAGTATTTTGCACTCGGAGGTCTGTGGAAAACAGCCCAGTAAATAAGCATGCGAGGATGAATTTCGAGGATACATACCAGGGCATCCTGAAGGTATCTGCGGAAAGAAAAAGGGGAACAAGCGGGGTATTGGTCAGGCATGAACAAGGCAAAAAGAAGGTTGCTCCCCACCGTGCAAATTTCATGCCTTGGAACTGAGTCTACATATACCAACTGACCGGGTAGAAAGTGGCTACAGTTGATTCGGCGACAATGCCTTCGAATTCCGGATGCGTACGGAGGCCATTAGTTTGATCGTGTTCTGTAGCAGATGTCTCCCCGATGATTTCGGTCCTTCTTGGACCACAACACTGCTCCGAAGTCTGCTTTATCTCTTTCCAACTCCCTCACGAGCTTGTTCAGCTCGTCCCCCGGCTCCGTCTCGTCGATCGCGCCTGTCTCCAGCGACCCTGATCGCCTCGTCGACTTCGCGTGCGTCGGTATTCGCAGCAACCAGCCCGTCCATCGTCTCGTCGAATTTTCGCTGCGAAGGGAAGGGAGGCTGAGAATATACTGTAGCGTAGACTTTCGTACGTCTTCATGATCTGGTAGTCTGGAATGCATGAACACACCGCTGGTCATCCCATGCAATGAGGCTCTTACCTCAATGTCGCCCACCGCCGTCTCGACGCTCATCAGGGACGATTCCGAGGTCTGTAGGCAGTTACTTCTCTGTCCAGTCGTGAACTTGACCATCACGGTCAATATCCCCACACCGAAGCAAGCATAATACCAAAACGACGCACGTACTTGTCCTGCACCGAGACCATCCTGTACCTCTCTGGCAGGTATCTCAACAACACTCTGGTATCCGTCTCTCTCAGCAATACCCCAGGCAAGACTTTGGATCTAAACGCGTTGCGATACGCTGCAACCATGTAGAGGCTGTCGACCGTCGAACTCGTCGAACCAGGGCTTTACTCCGTAAGTGACTAGGAGATGAAGGCTCTCGTATAAGGTGTCCTCGTGGCAGAAGAGGTTGAGTATGTCCAGCTGGGTAGCGAGTAGGACGAGCAAGGTCCGGGTGCACTTGATGATGGTGAGGGAGGCGAGATTGGTGAGTAGTTGAGTTGGGAGGTGCCGGTGAGCTAATAGTGGGGTCATGGATATCGATCAGGATGCCAGGGGAATGTAATGATATGGCGTCACACCAGTGCATTGTACAGCTTCATAAGCTGTCTTGAGACTCGTTCACTAACCGCCTGAGGCCCAGGCTGAGCGCCCTGGTTCACACCCGATAACTCGCAGCCCTGCGATCTCTCCGTAACCAGAGCTTGCGTAGTGCTTCAAAGTATCGGCGTTTCACCTGCTTGTACGGCTGCAAGTGGGTGGTTGTCGACTGTTTTCTTTTCCGTTCAGAAAAATCGCATCGCGTGGAAAGAAAAGCAAGTCATGAACTTGAACATTCGGCCGGGGAGTTACAACAGTGGACTACGGAAACAAAGGGTGGGAATAGCCTGAGACAAAAGTAGGCACGATTCACACCGACTAGCATATCGGTCCAGAGACACTGGCTACAACTTGAATGTTGGGAAAATCAGACAATATGAGTCAACTACGTCGTGGATCAGCGGTGGTAAAATAAAACGATAACAAAGAGAGTCCGGGTAGATACATCAATCAGACTTTGACAAAGCAAAAAAGAAACCCTCATCTCCATACTTATTCAACCAGAATTGTTCGCATGCTTCCAATGCCGTCTGCATCTGTAGACAAGTGTGTGCCTTTTCGCCGAAATGAGGGACCAAGTGCGCGTGCGAACGAAGACGGGTGACAGGAATCACGTAGCCTCGTGGAGTTCCATCACGATGCTTTGCCCGCGTCAACAGGTACATCCCCGTAGACGAATCGTGTCTTGTAATGGTAAATGACTGTACGTACGCTAGAATTTCATCTGGTACAGTGGTGGGACGATCTGGCCATATTGGTCGGAATATCATTCGTAATTGGGCAACATGGTGTCCTGGGAAATGCTATAAGTTGTATACAGTTACAAGGTTAAACATTAAACTACCTTGAAGTCCGTGATGGGGCCACAGAGAGTCGTCCGACCTACTAACGATTGTAGGGGCATAACGTCCAAGGGGCCATGCATCAGAAGGTGGTTGGGCCGAAAGTGCCTGTGGTGGTTCCAGAAACCCTTCCGCGTAATATGGCATTAACTGCATGCGAATCTTGAACCACACCTGAATACGGGAGAATGGGAGTGAATTCATGCTTGAAGGGGTTGCGCGTCGCGTATCTCGTGAGGTGGGTTCTGTTGCAGTAAGCTTGCAATGGAGAAAGTCGTGAATGGCACCAGAAAGGTCAAAAAGCTGGTATTTTTCAATAGCAGCATCAAGGGTGAGATTCGTGAGTGATGGGTCCCTGCTGACATGGAACGCCGTCCGTTTCACCGCGAACGTCCTGTATGGGCGCGGAGCAGTAGGGTACGAGCCATTCAGCAATGCTTTTGCTCTCTCGAAATAGTCAGGTATCTTGCGTGCAACGCGATGCTGATCTTGATCTTGATTGGTGTCATTGTTGCCGCCGCCGTCGTTATCGTTGTAGTTGTCGTCGTCGTTGTCGACTTGTTCTGCTTGACGAATAGAGGTCGCATGGTCGAACAAAAAGCATTTTTCAATGCGGTCAAGATATCGGCACATTTGGGAGTAGGAGTCTTGGTTGTTCCCCGAACGTGCAGGTTTCTTTACTAGATGTATGTGTGCCCGTTCCGTCACCTCTGCAGTCCACTGCATTGGTGCTCCCTGTAGGCGGATGCTCGTTGCAACGCTCTGTAGCAACTCCAACTTGGGAATTTCCCAATGCTCGATGACATACTTGCCAGCACGTGCCCGTGCTTTGATGATCGAAGACTTGTTGTCATGAAATTCTTTCAAAGCATGCTCAACCTTTGTAATGTCACCGTCTCGAAAAGAGGGAGCTTGAGCGAAATACCGAAAGTCGTTGAGCGCCCGCAGCGCAATGAGGCATTGGCGGGGTACAGCTCCAGCAATAACGCCAATTAAATACCGATGGATGTTCCGGTGATCACGGCCGGTGGGTGATTTGAGAACGGTGACGCCTTCTGGAAAATGTCGATATCCGATGAGCGGCTGGAGTAACGTGAAGCGATAATCGAGCTCAGCTGCGCCAACGAGGTTTATAGCCCAATGGAAGTCGTGATCGTAAGAGAATTTCCACCAGTGGTGGAGGGGCTCAGGGCCAAATGCAATGGCGGGTTCAGCAAGTGGCCAGTCTCCCCAGAAGGGCCTATCTACCCCATTGAGAGACGGACTACAGGCATTGAAAAACGCTGCCAGATCAGATGGAGGGGTGGTCGATATGATCGCATTCAGTTCGGACAGAGTGGCTAGGGCAGTCCGCGTTGGATGGCGGAACGGGTCGCCGAACTGTTTCTTTGTAGCCGTAGTAACGTGGGACGCATTGTTGCGGACGCCAGACAAGGCACGTGCCTCGGGTGTGTCAGCTATATACGCAGCGAGTAGGGAAAAGCAATATTTGCTGTTCCCAACAGGGTCGCTCATCATCCGACCATAGCGTGCTGCTTTCTTGAGGGGCTCTATGACGATGCTGATGGAATAGTGAAGGAGCCTGTCCACGAGCACCCCTCGGAGGCGCTGGTTCCGATGAATAAACTTAGGAATAGGCAGGAGGGCGAGGAGCAGGAATGCGTTGTTGAGCGCCTTATTACGAACACCGCTGGTAATGTTCGCAAGCGATATGAGAAGGGGGTGGGCTTGACGATTTCCTATCGTCGTGATGTGCGTCTTATCAGACGACAGGATGACACCTAAAAGTGTCGCCCCAGTAGGTAGTTGATCCTACTAGTCGTTAGAATTTTTCAATGACCATGGAAAAAAGTATTTTGCTCACCTGAAGCTCCCAGGCATAGTCGCCCGTAAGCCACTCTTGGTACACTCGATGAGTTGCCTCCGCTGTCTCGTACAATTTGCGTGGGCAGAACTGTATGTGTCCTGCGAGCCGGGGATTGGATAGGATCGCTTGCAAACACTCTATGGGATCTCGAAAGAATAAGCGCAACGTGTTTCTTGTTGGGAATTCCGGCTGAATGAGCATGTACTTCCAGCGCGGGCCAGAAGGTAACATCTCAATTCGTTTCCTGAGTTCCTTTGCATTTAAAAATGAAAGAGGAAGGTCTCGAGCCTATGGATGGAGTTAAGATAGTAACTGTAGGAGGAAAAGACATACCAGTCGTATATTTAGAAACTTATCAACTTCGAGCATGCTGAGCCCGGAGAGTGTGAGCCACTGAGCCATCTCCCAGTCTTTTGAGTCTGCGAAGGGATAATATACATTGCTCCTACGCTTCGAGGCATAAGTGTCCGCGTCAAAGTTGTCCAAGAACGTATTCCCGCCCCTGAAGTTCTCTGATGCGTGCGGGAAAGCGTCGATTGAATGAACAGGAGCATCAGAGTCTGACTCTTGAGGTTTGTTGCCGTCAATGTCGATGTCGATGTCGATGTCGATGTCTGCTGGCGCTTGGGAGCTCAGAAGAATGGGGGAATGAGACGGTTCCAGAGATGGGGATGAGCGTCGGCCTAACCTCGTAGCTATTGCGATGACTCGGGCATGAGATTTCCGGCCAAACGACCTGCAACGGCCCAGCGGCTGGTTCACATGTTGCAGTAAAATCGTAGAATTTTTGAATTCTTTGCCGCAATCTGGGCAGTAGACGCAGCGGTGGTGTTGAGCCGCTTTCGGCATGAATTAAGAGAGATTTTTTGAAATGTGAGATCTGACGAAAGAGAATCGTGCACGAGCAGTTGTTCAGACAAGCGACGTGGTCACGGAGTCAAGAGAGGAAGCGGCGCCTCTCGCTTGTGTCCGAAGACTAACTTAAGTTTGCTCTTTCAAGTTGGCGTCTAGAGTCCGATCTGTACATATTTGTAGACACAATTATCTACAACGCTCAAGTAAACTTCGTTCTAATCACGCACCATACTTGTTCAACACTCCTTCACCCGCTCCAAACCCCTCTGCACGCCCCCGCCCCGCAGCTACGATTCCGATGTAGTCCGTGTTCTCACAACACAAAACCCCGCCGTCCTTTGACTGCGCAGCATGTCGTCCGGAATATTTCATCACATCCAACTTGTTCGGAATCGTCACGCTCGCACTGCCAAACCCTTGCCAAAACCCGAATCACCTGCCCGATCCGCGTGTCCGCAATTGTAGGCGCCTCGAGCAGGCTATCCCGAGTATCTCAAACGCCGTGTTATGGAGCATCGGGAATCGAATGCCCGGTCGGCGTTCTAAACAAGTAAGACTGCCGCGTGGGGAATAGACCACACAGATGCTGCGCCCGGTGGATCTCCACGACCAAGAGCTGGCCAAGCACCACCTTGGGGAGCAGAGGGTGTGTACCGGGGGTCAGGACCGTCAGGCATGCGCTGGGCACCCGCGAGAGTTGACCGGGCACGCTGGTGTTGAGCGCGATGAGCGGCTTGGCCATGTAACCGGCAGCAAGGGCCAGCAGCGCCAAGTTGCTCGACGGAGAAGCAGCTTTGGACACGGGCTTGACGATATCACTGTATTGCGCAGCGACGCCGCACATCGACGCCATGCTCGGCGCCTCCCATCCGATCGCTCTTGTCCAGTCATGGAACAAAGCAATGATAAATTTTGGACCCAGAACCTGTCATTGTTACAAGGTGAGCACGGGGAAATGCGGCGGAAGAAGGGACCACGCACTCTGAGTGCCTGCCATCATAACCTAGGTGTCCGAGTCATCTGAACGGAGTGGATTGGGTGCCATTTGAGAGGGTCGTGAGGACGAGAGCGCGATTGGAGAGGGACTTAGATGGTATGGTGAGCGATGTGCGGGACGCCTGCTTTGCCGTTTGAGATGACAGCAGGTGGAGGAGTTCAGCAGGCAAGGGGTCTTTTCTTGC
>JBBPOM010001250.1:0-12395 GCA_038091455.1 Leccinum uliginosum | reverse complement strand
GTTTGACCGATCGACGTACCTTGCAACGTGAAGCTAACGTCGAATGGGATACCTGAGATAGGTATATCGCCAATCGATGTCTTTGCAGTCGCCGTGGCGGCCCCATCGAGATCAAAGGTTGCCAAGTCCATATCAGTGGCCTCTGCAAACATCGACACACAAACGCAACGTCATTAAGCGAATATCTGAAGTGTGCGTGGCAAGACATACTGTTTCTCGTCGCCGTTTTGGCGCGCTTGAGGTGCCTGGATCAAGCAGTTGATACGTTAAAGGTCTCGGGAAACGAGGAATTCGTCGTCGTGGAACGACAAGAAAGCGGTGGGCGATCGTTGAACGTTGAGGGGCGCGCCGTGTGGCGAGGGGCGTCGATATGGTCGACGGGAGCGACATGCGCGTTCAGAGAAATACCCTGTCCGCGAGCGAGCGAGCGTGCACAAAACTTGGTGCTGCGAGGTGTCCCGAACGCCGGTCCCCCTGTTCAACTTCCTCAGGCTCGTTGCTGACCATCTCAGCGGTCGACGCAGATCCTGTCGCCGCAGTAAAGATGGTCGCAAAGGACGGAATGGCGAGTTCGTTCAGACTCACCCCGCTTCGCGCCATCCTCGCCAGGTCCTCCACGCTCGCGAATCAATCGTCGTGGGGAAGCGCGTTCAGCGCCGTGCGTGAGCGCGTAGCCCGTAAAGATGTGAAGAATCTCCTCTTCATGTACCGTAAGCACGCGTCGAGCATCCTCAGACAGGGGAGGTAAGTCGCCGTGTTCTTGTTTCTGAGATATGACCCCGGAAAGTACCGTCTTCCAATCAGGTGACTCATGAGCAAGACGAAAATTCGTTTGGCTGGGATGCTGCCAGTGGACTGGGCACAGATCCGTCTGAGCAACGCAACGAGCGCGAAGTTGCTGAGTTCGGTATAATACAGATGGGAGGCGATTCCAAAGAGGTTAAATGGACGACCGTTTTCGTCCACCAAAGTTATAGAAATTTGCGGGCTACGATGATTAATTGTGTGCGAAAGACAAATCCTCGGTCAAGGTATGCACATCCCAAGCACGGGAAGCTTGCTCACCATATCACCTTGAGCGTGGAGTTCGCAAACGAGATGGATCAGGTTGTCCTTGAATGTTGCCCGTTGTGGTTGAGTATTCATCGCCTCGACCTGACTCGGCGTACTGTCTTCGAGATTCGTGATAACCTTGTACAACGGGGCGGCCGTATCCCGTGGATCCCATTGGGCAACCGTGGGTGCGAGACAGGCTTTAAGCTCTGCGTCGTATGCAATTACGTCCTTTTGTTGCAACAGTCAAGAAGGGTTTTTTTTTGTTCACTGGCGGTATGTCGCCATGCTCCACGAGCGCCCGATATAACGTCAAGATACCCGAGGCTTCCGACGCTAGATCTGAGGGGATGGTCCTCGGTCCGAAGGCGAGCATCGAGATCGGGTGGTGATGCCGCATCCGTCTCGTAAATTTGTAAGTGGGAATAAATTCGAAATCGCCAACCGGTTTCTCGTGTAGTATGTTGTAGAAGAACTTGCGAAGATGGGAGTACCGGTGGGGATGGTAGACAAATGTGTGCTCGAAACCGCCGGCTCTTGAAACAGCCTTAGACTGGCCACGTGTGTATTTTTTCAGTGCACCCACAGTTGCGGATAGACCACAGTTGCTAGTCATTAGCTGAGACACAGAAAGGAAAGAACAAACACCGACATCATAGGGCAGGGAGTAAGAGAACTTGCTCCCATACAAACCTGCCCTCTTACTGGCCGATCGGATGTATTTTATCAAGGATGATACTATAGATATTGTGAACCATCGCAAGAAACCAACCGAAACCAACTCACTGCTTGATGCGGGGACTGCATACCTTCGCCAAGGGTGGCGAAAGCATCATGATAGACACCATGTCCGGAACAGTGACCAGAATCAAATTCAATCAATAACTCCCTGCACACACGACGGATGTGAGGTCCTTAACAGAAACGGAAAGAGCAGCAACTTACGACCATTCAAATTCTTACTGAAACGCACATATATCTTGGCAGCAATCTGCGCAACAAAGGCTTTCGTGGGGGAAACGTAGATGACAACACCGTTGCCCTCAGAACCTTCTACATCGCATAAAACGAAATGAACATTTTACCCGCACTGGTCGGCGCTGAGTGCACCCGGAAACGCAATCAGAATTTTACTATCACGCACCCACAACGAGTAGTGATTTGTTGACATCGATCGCATCCAAACTTTTCTCTGCCACGCATCCGGTTTGAAACGGACTCGTGGATCACTGGCTATCCACGCTGCGATCCATGTACTCGCCAAAAACACGCAACTGCCATTCGATCGGATGCTCCTCGATGGGCATGAATGCATGTAGCGGCTCTTGAGTCCTCGACTTGACCAGTTTGATGAGCTTGAAAGACAGTGGTCGGTCGTCCTGGGTCGTCCTGAGTTGCCGAAGCGACCACGAGCGTGCTCGCGTACGCTGAAAATCCGAGGACGTTGAGTACGTCTTGGACGTCTCCTTTGTCCAATAGTTGATCTCGCGGATGTCCTTGATCGTACAAATCGCCGTGACGGCATGCTTGTCTCGGATTGTCGCCGACTTGCGATCCGGGTCCAGCATCCAATGATTGAACAAGCGATGGAGACGATACAGAGCCAACCCGGTAGCGACGAGCGGTTCATTAAATCTTGGGTTTCACCTCAAATCCGAGAGGGATTTTCCCACAGAAGACACCGAGGGGTTGGAATCTAAACCACGCATAAGCTCGTTCAACCAAGCAACTGATTCTGAGAATTGCCTTTGAGCTTTCTGCGCCATGTTCTTCTCGCGGGCTTTGGATTATTTTTCTGTGCCTTTGGATAGAGTGGGACGTGTATAGTTCTGCTTCTGTGGGTAAATGGATCACAATTCATGACGAAGGATACGGGCTTGGGAAATGGGGGTGACCTTGGATGGGGGCTTGATTCAAAGTTGATCTGACCGGAGGTATCAATGCCACGCCAGATGCCCCCGTCAAAGTCGCAGCTTGATCATGCAACGACTTCATGAATCGCTGGTCACCCCGAAATTTCTTCCCTACGTTGCTTCGCCGTCTCTCTCGCAGACTGAGCCTCACCTCCAAGATATTTCGGAAGCAGGGGCTTTTTGTGGTTGTGCCAGTGTCGGGGATCGTTGAAGAGCGTGCCGCCTTGTTAGGTCTTCACTGCTAGTATCCCATTCGTCTCTATCGGAGCCGCCTTCGTCGTCATCTCCCTCATCATCTTGTATTTCTTCGACTTGGTGTTCTCCCGCACTATGTTCATCGCTACGTATAGGCGCAAGTTCATCATCGAAATTCTTGTTGGTGAAGGGAAGCAGTCCGAACCTGTTGTCATAGGATGAAGAGACAGGGAATACTAGCAGTGGAAGGAACTTCGTGGTAAAAATTTGGAACGAAGAACGAAGACAGTTTGTCCTGCACGGATTCGGCTATGTAATTCCCAAATATGTCTTGCACCAAGTGTGTTGTTAGCCAAGAACCGAACGAGCGAGATGAAAACTCACATCGATATCGATGGTCGTACTCAGGGATGCAATAGCCACCTCGATGGCGCGGAAAACAGCGAAGGGATTCCAACGTAATTCGATGCTCGAATTCAGCTTGCATAAGCACCAATCTTCTGGCCTGATGTTGAGTCGAGACGAGGAAGTATCAACAAACGAAGAAGGAAAGCAAAGAATAGAGCTTTCTCTCGAACATACATCAGTAATTTTGTCAGAGATGCAATCTCCAGAACAATATTTTCTGTCTCATCTCCTCTCATTGGTTCATTTGATGTAGATTTCGAAAGGAGTGACGTTCTTCGTCTGTTCACGAGTCGCAGTCAGGTATGCATCATCAACAGGGGTGGGGAATAGAATCCCTCGCTCGACGTGATTTCGACTCGAAGATAAAGTAAAACACCTGTTCAGTTGAGACAGCTGAGATTTCACTCGCGATGACCAGGGGAGGATGCTAACCTTCGAGTTACGGGACTCTGCGCCATCCAAGAGAGCAAGCGCCAAACCGCCCATCAGATCGCTTAAAAATACACGGTAGTGAAGGAGGCGGTGAGTTGTGAAAAGATCCATCAAATCTACATCTGTGTCATTGTCTTTCACGAGGGTGAACATGGGCTAGGTGCTGGTGAGCTGGGTGAAGAGTGGTGATCAATATATCAACATCACCCCGAGAAAGCAAAAAAAAAAAAAAGGTAAGAGGAAGACCTGTCGACCTTACCATTTGTAGAATAAAATCGCAAAATCTCCGCTGCAATCCTTTGTACTCTTCAACGAGGATCACACAACGCCTTCACCACGTGAAGAATAATCCCTGCGCATCGCGATCTCGAAGCGTGGCTGCGCCCCTGTTCTGTAAACCGACCAGGAAGCGAGAAAATCAGTGAAGACGACGACAAGACGACAAGAGGTACTCGCCGAACTTAGTAAAGGCTCGCAAATAGTGCAAGCCCGCGTAAACGCTCTTGTATAGCTCGGATTTGATCATGTCCTTCAGCTCGCCGACAGCTCCGACGGTTAAGACGGAAATTCACAATCGTTCTGGCAACCCCCCGTCGACTTGTGATTCAGCCGCGTGACAAGAACCTGAATCATCTTTGCTGCATCGATGGCGTCTTTCATGGCCGTCCTTACTACATATGTATGCCCTTTGAGTACAGATTCTGAAACGACGATAGTGCCACAACTCACCTTCCGTGTTCCCAAACGTGACCAAGGCGAGAATAGCACTCGTCGCATTTGGTTGGAACTTCGTTCTTTGTTCGCTTGGCAAAATTTCTCAAGCAGTCGTCCAGTGTCAGCACCGCCTGAACGTCGTCACAGTGTTCATAGTCAAATCAGACACGGGTAACACGAACATGGACTGCAATAACAAGTGACCATACCATGCTTTACACATTCGATCAGGGTGTCGCACGCCGATTGCTTGGCATCGATCGACTAGGTGCACGTCGAACAAGGTCGGGAGGACTTTGCACTGGAGCATCCTATCCCGGAGGTCATCTAGATATGATTCAACGTCAATAGTGCATTCTCGGTTCGACCAACATCGTGGACGGTCTGGAAAAAGACAACAAAGCAGTAGCCGCATTGCTTGACCGGTTACGCCTTCAATCTTGAGACTCACGTGAATTGGGCCACAAACCGCGATATAGCCCACGAAACCCTTCAGTGTGGATCACTACCTTCAGTGCATCTATTGCTCCATTATATTGATATCCCGTCCCTCCACCCTGCATTCCCATAACTTGCATCTTCCTTCTCAGGACGTCAAATGGGAACGTTAGCGTTTGCGCGATAGACCCTGTAGAACATCGACATCTTTGTCAAGCATGATCAGAAAACCAATCAGAGTGCCTCCATACCAACCAAGGCACCACACATCAGTTTCCTAGGAATGCTATTTGACCCAGTAGCGTGAGGATATCACGCAGATCCCGACGTAAGGAGCGACTTTCACTGCTGTCGCGACAAGGCCGCGATACAGGTCTCGGATACCTCCTTCTTCGCGCGTGATCTTGAGTCATACCAGTTACCGATAGGTCGGCCTTTGAATAACGTGCGTTCGGGGTAGAGGAAGTTGGGCTCCAGATTGCCTCAAAGGCGACATCGATATACTGGCCGTGGAAATAGATAAACGCGACCGCACAAGGTCCAAAGCATATGTCGAGCCTGGAAAATCAGATCCAAATTTCAGAGTTACGCGGACGAGAACAATTCGTACAGACTGAGGTAATCCCAGCCAGTGCCACACCAATAATCAGCCGCGTTCTTTAGATCTATTGCGAGTGAGAAACTATATGTGCTTTGAGTGATCGAGAAAGGCAGGAAAGTACATGAACCCAACCTTTAACTGCTCGTAGGTTGTGAATTGCATGGCGCTGTAGGGCAGGTCCATCGGGCGGTGAGCGTAGCCTGGCGCACGTCGAGCGGCACGTCTTTCAGGTATGTGGAAGGTACGAGCGCTTGGCCCGCTGGACGGCTGACGAGACTCCGTAGCACGTCGAGGGTGCAGTTCGCCAGCTCTAGTGGTGTACCCAGTTCTCCTAGAACAACCTTGGAAGGTTAATATTTGGTAATGAGCATAGTGGCCAGAAGATAGCATCAAGCGCACCATGAACATCATGTGAACTAACCGCGCCGTAAGAGGGTGCTTCCGGCAGATTCATCATGTCGAGTCGGGACATAGACGAGTCCATCGGCTCCTTCTCCATCGCCGCTCGCTCTTCAGGAGGTCACAGGTTCCAAAAGCCTAGCAAGGTGGTTTGGATGTGGGGACCCGTAATTCAACTGCTGGAGGAACACGAACGCGGCCGCGGAGAACACGCGAAGGACTTTCATGACCACTGGCCCGGGACTTGCGTTTGTCATCGTGGTTGGCATGCTCTATGCCACCGCATGGAATAGATTGACGGTTTGCTCCATCTCCTCCAACAAGGGCAGCGTGATGGGGTCGTCGATACTCCAGGACAGCGCACGCGCGATTTGTTTCTCGTAGAGTTGGATCATACCACATGCGTCTGCGCTGAAGAAATGATGCTGGTTTCCTAACGCATAAATCACCCTAGCCACGATCGAGAGCATGTGGCAATAC
Organism: Leccinum uliginosum; assembly: GCA_038091455.1. NCBI lineage: Eukaryota > Fungi > Basidiomycota > Agaricomycetes > Boletales > Boletaceae > Leccinum > Leccinum uliginosum. The sequence goes on along the minus strand of JBBPOM010001250.1, from coordinate 5,762 downwards.
GCTCTATGCGCTGGACTGAGACCATCACTGATGGCTGCGCTGATGCTGTTGTTGCTGTATGTCGCTACTACCCCTTCACTCGCAAACCTCTCCACACCAGAATGGATGCTAACCAAGGCCATCTGGAACAGGGAGATATGAGGAGAGTACAGCGGCATTCGTCGAGCTCGACTCGGAAGCAGGGGTAGATCAGAAAGGCCAGCGATGTCCGTACGGACTAGTAACTCGAGGGTAGACTTGATGACGATCGGACATCAGGTTTGATGCATTCCTCGAATACGGCAACAAGGAGTTCCATGTCCCGATCGAGATCTAGATCCAGGCGCGTTCGTGGAGAGTCAGACGTAAGCCGAAGAGCATCCACGACGAGGTTCAACGTGACTTCGAGAAGTCCCGCAATTTTCAAGCGCCTGGCCCGCGTTGACGACCTTGGGACGAGTGGCCAGATTGCCGAACGCAAAAGTACAGGATCTATAGGAGGGTCCTGTGGAACGAGGAACGACGCGGAAGGTGGCTGTGTCTCATTGTAGTTCGTGGACATCAACGATGAGCGTCATGAATGACTCGACTTCGGGATCCGTATCCGTGGTAGAGAACCAAGCAACCTCGAGAACTGAAAGCAGAAGAGTGAGCCGCGCCCCGTGGATCGTCGCCATCATATCTTGTCTCTTTTTTTGAGAAAGGGCCGCGGAAATGGTCGACGCCAACGCCAGCAAGCTTGGGCGGGTCCCTTGCTCGACGCGGATGAACGGTAGCATCTGCTTCAGGAAGAATTTCCAAGTTTTTGCCATTGCAGTCCGTGCATGCGCCAAAGAAAGTCTGAGGATGATCAACAATACTTCCTTTTCTCAATCACCTCGACATCATTCTCATCCGCGACGTACAGTTGAAGTCTACTCCTCAGCAACTTCGGTGAAAACGTAAAGTTCCCACCAAACTCCCACTCTGAGACTGGGTCCTGCGATTGAAGTTGCTCGAGCAGAAGACCAGGGAGGCCCCGTGAAAGTGCTTATCATATAGAGTTGGATCGTAGCAGCTTCGAGGATAAGGTCGTTAAGCTGGTCTTCGCCTTTGAAGGAGGGAATGAACTGAGTATAGCTGGAGCTTTTCGGCGCTGGCTGAATGTCCTGTCCAGTGATACGGATAGCGTACGACTTCACCATACCGCGATAAGCCTGGACGGACACCGCTTGATGAAGATCAGACTGCCATTCGCCGTCCACCACGACAAACTATTCGACAGTATAGTCTGGATCCAGTCCCAGCTCCTCCCGAGCGATAGCCGCGATCTGCTCCCAGAATTTGGTCTTCTGACGGGCAGCGTCGATTACTGGTTGATGTTCCAAACCATGCTGCCACACGACGTGCATGAAATAGAGTACGGACGCCAGGAGCGAAGGGTTGGCTTCCCAAAGATCCTTCCAATGACCAAGGGTCGCGATCGCGATTTCTAGGGCGAAATGAAACACCAAACGGTGCTTCGGAGAGGATGCTCTTCGTACAGATGTTCCACTATGCGGACCAAAGAGGCAACCGTAGCCTCCGGGTCGGAGAGATCGTGGGAGGAGAATGTACCGCTAACGAGGGGGAAGCACACAGTGCATGAAGTGCGCGCATGGCTTCCAGAAAAACAAGTCCCGCTCCTTCACGAACATGATCAGCACATCCATTGGATCTACCCGGGCTCTTGCGGAATCAGAGAAACCTGCACCTCCAGCCACTTTGGCGCAAAGAACTTGTCGAGACGGCTTGTTGTTAATGGGGGTCACCTGTTTATAATTGAGGACGGAGTGCACAAGTTGGAGGTGCGATTCCAGCAGGTATATCAAGCGGCGAACGTCTCCGAACCTCCTTGCGTTGTAAAGTGATCCAAGAATGTTAGGCTGGATGCAATGGCCGATAGCAGTGATTGATCGTGGAAGTGGTGGCTTTGTAGAGGAACGTGTCAATGACGGTCTGGCTCAATGTAGGGAGTGGTCGACTGCTGATGGCACGGGCGACTGTGAATGGATATACGCACAGAACGATGGTGTCCGTCTGCCGATCTCGAAACGATCTCCAAGCCGTGCATATTACCAACCTAATGTTCCACCCAAATTTAGCCATGGATGAATTTAGCGGCTCGTGTGACGACTTCCTCCTTGACTCGTCGAAGGCGCTGATCGTCTGTTGGAATTTTCAACACGAAGACAAACACTTCTTGGAGGTTCTGTTGGACGAGGTTCAACAACGCGAGGCCCGGGATTGACGAGTGGCACTCTCTACTGGCGAGGCAATTACTGTGAAACCCTAGTGCAGTTGCAGAACGGGTATAAAGCCAGACGCGGAGGGAGTATTTGGGCAATGTAAGCAACGCCGAGAGTACGCTCATCGCCGACGTCACGAGATGAGTACGGGAAAAGCAGCGCGTTGAGCGAGTGACTCGGGCTGCTTCAAGAATCGTCGCCGTCAATTGACCAAGTCTTGAGGGAACCGGACACAGTCATGGCGCATAGAAGCAGATCCCAGATTTCGATTCGCTTGTCGAGGTGTGGTGTGTATGGATCAAATCAAGGAAGGAGCGATGGGAATCAAAAACTTCATATCCGCGACCTTCGCACTGATCCGAGAGAGCACAAAAGATCCCCAATTTTGACGGTCCCCGAAGCAGTGATAAGAATATTAGCAGGCTTGAGGTCTCTATGCAGCACATGCGCCGAATGTAGGTAGACGAGGCCGTTTAAAAGTTGATAAATCGATGATTTGAGAACCTGCGATTGGATCTGAATGCGGAGGGATTGAGAGTAGTGGTGGATGATTTGCTGTGAATAATGTAGATTATCAGCTTATGCTCAACATCTCGCTTGATATGTAGTACCAGAAAGTCATGCTCAGCATAGCCAAAGACCATGTGTACTATTGACTTGTCTCCTCCAAGATGACTGCCTTGAGGGCAACGACATTTTCATGACAGATTTCCCTGTTGAGCTATCAACGGCGTCATACACAGGGCAAAGCAAGGACTTACTGCAATATCCCGTATTGCACTCTACCTTATGCCAGTATACGTTACGACGTCCCCTTCAAAGTTTGTCCGGCTTGAACTTTTTGATCGCATGCATGATGCTCTCGGACTCGACGCTCTGCGCCTTGTAGACTCTGCCATACGTTTCTGAGCCGAGAATGTTGTACTGGGATGCAACGGTTCGATGCGCAGCGTCCGGTTTTGCGCGGCAAATCCTCATAGGATCGGTTTGCAGGAGTGTATGAGCCTGAGACCAATCATCCAAGCATAATGATGAGCGTATGTGATTGGAGTGTGAAACTGAAATAGTCTAAGTCTTACTAACTAGAACAATTAAACTCCGCCGTCGTGCTCGGAGCGCGTAGGAGCGCTGCCAGTCCTGGCGCCAATACTACGAAACGAAATAAAGCAATGAAAACGAACCCAGTGCAAAGATATCAAAAAAAATCAAACACAAGTGTTGTACCGTACTATTACTTAGCAGAGGACAAATACAGGACAAGAGAGAAACTTTGGCCCGGGATTGAGTGCGACCCGGAAAGACGAAATAGATTACTAAAAAGAAAGCAGAAAGCCTGAGATAAACGTACGCGCACGCCATATCCCAAGGGTGCGCCGATTACCCATTACCATGAAGATGCAACCATATTACGAGAGGGAGCTGTGTGAAGTCCGAAAACAATGTAAGTGAGGACAATGGGTCATAGCGTCTTTCGTACTAGGTGTTGATAGCGTCCAAGGCCAAATCCGGGGTCATCATTATCTCTGAATCGGAAACAAACTTACAGCGTTGATCTTTTGCACCCACCAAGACGCAATACCGCTCGACTCTGCAGCATACGTCTGCGTTTGGGTACACTACGTTGCGCCCGTGTTAGCAAACAACACACGGATCGTCCAACACAACCAATGTTCAGAACACGCACCATCAAGACGACAAACTCTCGCTCTTTCTTTCTTTCTGCACTCTCTACGACCGACTTGGAATCATTGACCTCGACCTGTGTGCTGAACAAGATCGTCTCCCCATGATGTAGCAGCGACGAGCTACATTTCGGAATGTTTATTAAGCGCGTCAACTGAGGAATGGAGGATTGAACTCACAAATCTGGAATACAACACGACCACCCGTTGCCCTGCACAGGCGTCAATTCTCGATTGCGCCCCCGTTCGAGTTCGAGAGATGCGATGGTGGTAACGATGGTCGACTTGTCGACCAGGCTGCCGTTCGACGAATCCGTCCCTAACTCCCCTCCTCCTCCCACTGCGGCGATACCGTGCTGTGGAATCATCGAAGGAGTGGGTATCACGATCGATATCGAGGACAACATCCGGTATCGTGGTGGTATATAACGATGGTTTCTCCTCGGCTGCTTTGGAAAGGTCGACCGTCGCGGTCGGGTTCGGAAAGGAGTATTCGTCTGCGTTGTCTTGACCACCGGTACCTGCACTCGATCGATCGGAGCACTTGTTATGGTATCCGCAAGGGTATAATCGGGCAATTCACCTATAGGTCCAACTTCCTCCAAGATGCGCGATACCCGCTTAAACGCGCCTGCGTCCCCGAGCTTGTACTTCTCAAACTCAGCGCCATGGGCATCCTCTGCCCATGCTATCCCGTCGTTGACGGTCCGAGGGACCGAAGAGCCTCGGTTGCCATCCACCACCATGGTTCCATCTGACTCGCACGCATCACCCGTTGCCAACTTGTGCGTCCCATCTCGTGCTGACGTCGTTCCATCGTGCGTCCTCCCCATCTGATAGATTGACGACTTCCAAGAGGCCCGGCTTGAGTCGAGGTGATGGATCAATCCAGAGGGTACTCCAATTGATGGACGCAAGGAAAGGATGAGCACGAGGCGACGATGAAGAGCCCGGAGTGCGAGATGCGCGGAGCCGTTGTTGGGGATCACGAATCTATATTTAGAAACGAGGTGCAGATGAACTAAAGTGCGCACAGAGGAGAGCACGAGCACCAGAAGCTTGGTTACGAAATCCTTGGCGTCATCGTCGAAGCCTTCGGGGAAAGAGTAATCATGCGACTTAATCTTTTGCCACGTAAGGTCGGACACTCCCTAGAAAGCGAATCTGCCAGCGATCATCTGGGAGACGATGCTGCCGAGCGACCAAACAAATCAGAACTGACATGCATGAAAGTCTGAGGTTCGTGAGATCGACGGGGAAACGGCGGCGGTGCACCTCTTGGACGTCTCCTTTGCGTTCCAAGAGCTCTGGAGAGACATATTAAGCAGTCCCGACAAACGAATTGGCGCGATCTTCTGCCATTGCGGGGATGTGAATGAGCAAAGCAAGGTATTTGTCGCAGAGATGTGACTTACGGCCGTCTTCGAGAATCTTGCCGGTTCCGAAATCGGTGACTTTGATCCGGAACTCGCCATCGAGCAAGAGGTTCTCAGGTTTCAGGTCACTGATCGAAGGCATTTTAGAGTGGATGTGATTATACCATTGCTGGTCAAGGCAGGGCAGGAACATACGTACCGATGAATAACGTCCTTGTCGTGCATGTACTGGATAGCATCAACGATCTGCGTCATATGATATCTCGCGCATGTCAACGACAACGACTCGGACCCCGGGTGTGATATCCGCGATTGCATCTCCCCGTTCGGCGGTTCAACACAAAGACTGCACCGCTCGGTCAAAATTTTCACTGGCAGGGCGCCGACGTAGCACACTCACAGAGACTCCCTGGAAGGTCCAGTGCAGACGAATGGTGACCGGATGTCCGGTACCGAGC
>JBBPOM010001249.1:0-12401 GCA_038091455.1 Leccinum uliginosum | reverse complement strand
GATTAATTGCATAACTCTCATTCTGGACCAACTTGAAAATCACTTACAGTAATACAGTATTGTTAGTTTGTTCGGCTCGATGGTCAACGAAAAAGGCAAGTAATTGAATTGACCGTTTCTATTGAATGGGTCACCGATCAATCGATCACGCGAGCCAATCCACAGGGATACACAGCCAAACGAACTTGAACCGAAACATCCGAGTCTTTGGAGCCTGTTACGTTACCAGGGGATCTATTAAGTCAACAACGTTGCAGTCTTGCAGACACCTGATCACCGGCACCTGCGGTCCTTCCCCATACTAGTACGTGGTCTCGGCGATCGCCTCATGTGCAATTTGTACATACACACAAATTACCTGTTATCGCCGCCCGGTGAGTCGTATGTGTCTGCTGGAATTGTCCGAGTCGGTCATTGGCCGATCACGACACCGTGACTCAACGGGGTACTAGAAACTCGACGATTCTGTTACGTCGACGTTACGAATCGCGCTCCAGCTGTGGAACGCGATCGTGACCGCACTATTCAACTTTGAGATTTCATTCGACGATTCAGATCACCCTTTCTCCTTTAGCAATCAAGATATGGATTTCTTGCGTTTTCAAACTGACTGACAAATACTGACAATTGCTTATTTATTGGCGCAGAGCATCCGAGAAGTACCCGGCAGGACTGAACCCCCCTCTGAGTTTCTGAATGTCTTCCAATGACCCGGGCATCCCGTTTCATTTTCAATTCCATCACTGCCCCAGCGTTGGTGATCCTACTAGTGCCATGGGCCGTGGGACTGATGCCAGTAGAACGCCAGACCCAGGTAGTGCCACGGCGGACCCCTTCCAAGTGAGTTCTCTACTCTGACTTGGGCTTCCGAGTCGAGGTTCCTGACTCATACTACTCGCACCGGACGTGCCTATTCCAGTTGAGGACCTATCCTATGCCCGAAAATTTTTTTGGCTCCCCCTCTGAGTCGTCCCAGTCCCACTCTGGCATGTTCCTCCCTCCCGTCGCTACCAACGCTCCCACCGCTGTGACAACTGGAAATACATCTTTCAGTTCTACTACGGTAGCTCCGAGCATGCTAACACACGCTCAGACTCTATATGGGGGTTCAGTTTCGTCGAGCTTCCCTGGCAGTTCTCAGGCATCATCGACTGGCGGGGATCGTACTAATGACGTTGGAGACGCCAACCCCGGGGGCACTACCAGTGGCAGGGTCCGCAAAACTGATCTAGCACCCGCTCACAAGGCCAACATGAATCGCGCAGCAGACCTGCTCGTGGCTGACATTATCGATAGAATCGGATGGGAGTCGGAAAAAGACTTCATTGAGAGCGCAAAAGAATGTCTCGATCAGGCTTCCAAAGAGAGCCATTGCCGTTTGTCAATCATCTTCGATTCCTGACCCGGTTGACTAAAATGTGTTTTAGACACCGCCTGCGATCCAGGCAAAATTCAAATAGTAAGTACACCGGTAATTTAAGTGGATACCTTATAGTCCATGTAATTTCGTACTACTAGCTCCTAGATCATAAGCAAGTTATCCGGAGCAAGATGGTTTCGATTGCAATTCCCTTCGCCAAAAAGTACAATCTGGGTGCCACGGTCAATCCCGGTGGTTTGCTTTCGCCCGATCAGCAAATCGTTGCAACCAAGACGCTGTGCGAAAAGATGCTCGAGGCCAATAATTGGAAAATCTACTATCTTCACCACGACACTGGAGATGTAAGCTTCGCAGCCTGAGTGAAGCTCGCACTGCGGGTCATTCCACCAGTATTAGAATGAACTTAACTTTTTGCTCCGTTTCAAGGTGATTGATTTATTTGCCAACCCAATCTTCCACGATTATCACATCAAATTTTGGTACAAACACAAGATCTCGCCCATTCAGCGTATCAATAGGTGGACGACGACTCCACTTCGCATGCTTGCTAGCTCAGCTACAGCGGTAAGTACCAATATACTATCAAGTTCCCACCAAAGAACCTGACCGTTCACGGCCCATCACCAGCTGGCGTGTGCCCTGCGTCGCGTGGCCCTCGGACAGGAGGATTCGCATTCATCAACGCGAAATCAACCTTCGAAATACTTTTTGTCGGAGTACACGAACATGGAGAAGGATATCATAGATGGAATGAGAAAGGCTTCCAACCACGCCGATTCAGCTGTTCGGCATCAATTCACGACGCTTCTCTTCAATCTCCACCAGCGAGGGCTGTGAGTGCTATCTCTACCTATCACATCCTTATCAATACCCTGCAATAGCAAAATTTCCGACCCGCACTTCAAACCAGCGGCCTCGGCTGGATTCTACATACCAACTTCACAACAGTTGAGGTCGCCCCAACTTTACCCAGACACGGGTTCACAGGAAGAACAGCCTGGACCTTTCTTCCCCGTCGCCTCGGGCTCACACAATCAAGGCTGGCCTGACAATGGTGGAGTTGTGAATCCCCAGTGGACGGTGGCTGAACCTTCTCATATGTAGAATACGCCTGTCATTGTGTACTAGTACATTCAAGTTCCAACAAAGCTTTGAGTCATTTCGGTAGTGCATCATCTTCATCGTCCGTCACGCCGTCTATGCATAGTGGCCCCTCGCTGGCTCGAGCTTCCTGATCGGTGCAGAACTGCCCGCTTCGATTGTTGATCCCGACGCATCATGCAACTGTCAGCGCTCGCAAGCGTCTCGGGTTGACTCGGACTCAACAGCAAGGACGTCATACCGCATCCTAATTATTGAGGTGCCGATGCGGCGGCTGATAAGTTCCACTAACACGGGCTCCGAAGCCACCTTGTCGGTTGACTGAGGCCGAGATCCAAGATCACATCACCACGTATGCAAAGGCGGCAAACAACGCCCACATAGCGATGGATTTGATGTACTTAGTGGAGGTACCCCGGTGTCCTGCAGCGGAGTTGCGCTTATCATCGGAGTCCGAGTCACCGCCTTCACCACCGTGACATCTCTGCACGTCAAGCTATACCTTGAAGTGTCCCTCCGTAGCGCAACACGTCACTCAACCCCGCCGCTTTAACCTAGAATCTGCCAATTCGACCACACCACTTCATCCCCAGCAGGACATCGTACCCTCCCATCGCCCAAGAACACATCATCCGTCACGCCGTCTATCCCGTGCAGGTGCGAGGCGTACAAATCACCTGTCGTTATAATGACGCTCCGAGGCTCGAGGAACACAGATAATATCGGTTTCGGGTGAACTGCGCGACCCGAACTCGGGTGCGCTACATTGAAAGTCGTCTGATCACTCTCCGGGCTGTACGCGTAATAATGGAAGACCGCATGTGATCCCAAAGACACGAACCCAACGGAATACCTATTGGATCAGTTCCTTCAATCAGTGCCCAACAAGCGCACGAACAAATGGGGCGGAGACGAGGAGGGGCTCACGAGAATCGAGATTTGGGAGGGAGGTCGTCGACGCAGTCGTGGAAGCTGTGGGCGAAGACCGAGTTGGATTGCGAGTCATTTCGTGGACCACATCAGCAAATCACTTTGTGCTGTACAGGGCTGTCCAGCATTGTAGAGCAACTATAGTCAGCCAGCTAGGTCCAGGCTGGACAAATCCCCCCAGTATTGATTTAGCTATGTGATGCTATGAAATGCTATGAAATGCTATGAAAGGAACTGAAGTGATAGAACAAAGGTGTTCTCTCTGGCTCTGTCCACACCTCCCCAGCACTTCCGAACTGTATGCCTTGGCATAGTATTACTCACCAGGCAATTACTAGAATAGCAATCATTCTGAAGAGGCTCTGTCCACAGCTCCCCAGCACTTCCGAGCTGTATGCTCTGTGCCGTATTACTCGCCAGGCAATCATTAGAATAGCAATCAGGTACCCAGAACCACTTAGCCGAGAACGACAGGCACAATGATTTAACCAAATCAAAAACATCATTCAACCAGCCGAAAATAATGACATCATACTACAAATCTAATGAACGCCAATCAATCTAGGACAATTTGCAAATGACTGTGCCTTCCGACAGTGATATCGACACTTTGTAATGCATTCCTGGTTGTGACATAAGCCAACATTAAAAAATAAAGCAACAAGTGTTACTCGCCATCCATCCTTCGCCCATTCTGTGACTTGCGCCTGCAGCTTTGGGCCATGGTACGGATCTTGCTGAATATCATGCAACATCCCGAGCATGGCTTGGAAAACCGAACTGTATGCCTTCCCAGAGAAGTTAGGGAACGACCTTCCATTACCATTCCTGGAGAAGCCATCGAGCACGCAGTTATACTAAGTACAAGTCAAGTGTAAGTAATCCAAAATGATCGAGCGGAGAAAACTTACCGCTGCACCGACGAGTGCGAGGCACGGTAAGGGGACACCAGTTCGAAAGAGGTTGGCACGCTTGTCCGCGATGTGATAGCTGCCGGTGTAAAAGAACTCGATCACGGCATGCTTTAGAGCAGGGTGAGCGAAGTTGTTTGTTTTCCCCTGTTCAACTGCGGTCAGCATTACGTCGGACACAAAAAAAATACTGACATTCTGGTCAACACCATTTCTCAAAAACACTGACTGTTGGAGTAGCTGTGACGCAGCATTCTCGACCCATGCAGCACGTGCTGGGACTGCAATGGCATCAGGAGGAAGCAGGTTGAATGCGACCGGAGCATGTGCGATGGCAACCTTTTTTAGCTCCGACCGCCACGTCGACATGTCACCAAGGAGCTGAAGATAGATATCAGCGAAGGTAAAACAGTACGCCTGATACATACCACGCCTGCCATGTCCCTCTTGTGATCCGGCCAGAAACCTAGTAAGCGTAGATATGAGACTCGGGATTCATTATCCCTGAACTGGAGTGATTGACTGAAGCACTTACCTGGTTGAAATGATGTCCCTCGCTTGGTCCATTCGACTACGACCGTTACGAGAGACTCTGTGATTGAGTTGTCTAGATCACGACCTCTCGAAGGGAAGGGGTTATGTAAAGCATGAGCTGCACGGCACTCTCTTTTCGCGTCTTCGATACAGTCTTTCCATGTAGGGTGATAAAATCCGAGACTATCAGCGGATGGGCTAGCGTCCTTTGCCTTTTTCGAGTTGCGTGGCGCCCGGGTCTTGAAATCCATTTCAGTCTGCGATGGCTGTTGAGCCAGTGGAGCCAGTTGCTCAGGAGGGGGAGCACAGGGACGCCCGTTGTTCTTGTAGTGGCGTTCTAAGACGTCTTCTGGTGTACCTCGAACAGCGACCTGAACAACTGATTAGTAGCATGCTCATAATAATTCAAGCATACGTATCTACCACTTCAGTAACGTTAGTGCCGTTTCCTGTCAGAACACCGTGGGCAGCTTCGTCATCCTCGTCACGCGAGAACGTGAACTCATGATCCGGGGGAAGCGAGTGGTGCCGAGGGGTAGGAACAGGGACAGTCTGCGGAGCAAAGCCTGTGATAAAGAAGTTATTAGTGGGCGGTAAGGTCTCAACAAGTACGTACTTACCGGGATGGACCTTCCTCGCTTGCCCAGTGGTGGCCCAACCTACTTCGGGCATATCCCTACCACCATCCTCCTCCCCAGAAGGTTCTGAGTCCCCCTCTTCAGAATCTGATCGCTCACTCTCATCTTCCGAAGTGTTTGAAGACAGTGTATCCCGCGCCGGTGGACGAAGGGGCTGTGTGGATGAGAACTTAAGAGATGGATGTGGAGCAGAAGGCAGAAGCACGGGGTCGATGGGTATGTTGAAGTGTGTGGCAGATGACGAAGTTGACTTGCCAGTGGCATGTGGAGAATGATGCGACGGCTGGCTGCCAGGCAAAGGGGGAGTAGACAACGTAGACACCACCCCTGCCTGTGTACGAGAGGCTGCGATGTAGGGATTGTTAATGGTTCCTAAGTCCGGCTCCGTGCCAGGTGGAACGATGGGAGGAATGGCGGAAAAGCCGAAGCGGTCCCCATTCTGAGCGTTATGGAAATGTGGATTGAACTGGGCATCCTGGATACTATGAGCATATTTCTACGGTGCAGAGACATCATACCTGGTGATGGCCGCCAGTCTCCAAGGGATATGGTGGTGGAGGCTTACTCGACTGTCGGAAACATCAGTAAATGTGCATACTATACTACTTACCACAGACTTACCTTCGCTTTTCTTTGTTTCTGTTTCTTTGGAGGGGCGAGTGGATTGTCAGGCAAGTCGTCAGCTATGTCCATTAACTGCCGAGGCCTTGCCGTTACAAGTGGCTTTTCAAGCACCATTCCAATCTTTTCTAGCTGCATGACCCGACCACCAGACCCAGCACCTGACCTCTTTGGCCGACTTGCGTCACTGGCACGACCTTCAACCTCAGGCTCATGCCCATCCGCGAGAGAGGTGAGGTCCTTGCTGCGCTTGTTCTTCGCCCGGGAGTTGTCGGCGTCATCTTCTGAACGACGTTTGGAGCGTGACCGCTTCGCCTTCGACCTTTTGTTTGGTGGTGACGGTGGGAAATTACCAAAACGCTGAGATGCCATCTCGTGAAGGGCAGAAAACTGTGAACTGAGTGGGGGGTGGGACAAACAGAATTCCGACTCATTCGCAATTTAAGTACATCGCTAAAGACTTTTTACAGTTCGCCGTCATCTCACGTACATAAAACAGTCATAATATTACTTAGTAGCCTGACTCAGACTCGGACAATGAAATCACATACTAGTACAAGGCACAAATTTATGACTCCAGTCTCCCGCTGCCCGGGCCTATGACTTGAACCGTTTGACAGGATAAGGCGGGTTTCCTATGCTTCTAACCTCCTCACGCAAGGGACCCCTCATTTTTCGAGTGTCGGTGGCCGAGTTCAGAGCAGTGCTGTGCCATCGACGTTGTGTCGTGGCATTCCCGCGCGTCAGTCATCATTGTCGTGTTGCCGACATGCGCGTGGCACGCCGCCGTGCGTCGACGTTGTGCGTAAGGGAGTGGGATGAGGGGGCCCGGGTGTGGTCGACGTTGCGCGGGAGGTAGCAAGATGAGGGGGCGTGTGCGTGCCCCGTTGCGCCGCTTGCGCGTGAAGGAGCAGGATGAGGGGCCGCCACATCGTCGTGATCGTGGTGGTGGTGGTCACGGTGCCACCGGCACACGCGTCGTCGTCATCGCACGCCATGCGTCTCCGTTATGCATGGGGAAGCGGGATGAGGGGTGTGGTCGACGTTGCACGGGAGGGAGCGATGGGAGGGCGTATGGTCACGGTGGTGGGTGCGTGGGGGAGCCGACCTTGTGCGTAAGGGGGCGGGATGAGGGGGCCCGGGTGTGGTCGACGTTGCGCGGGACTCAGAAGTGGCGGGATGAGGAGGCGTATGCGTGCCCCATTGCGCCGCTTGCGCGTGAAGGAGCAGGATGAGGGGGCCACATCGTCGTCATCGTGGTGGTGGTGGTCACGGTGCCACCGACACGCGTCGTGGTCGTGGTTGTCGTGCCATCCTACGTCGTCGTCGCGTTCTCGCACGGCACGCCGTTGCGTCGGCCGGCAACACTTATTGCGCCGGTGTTTAGTTGGTGCCAGTTGTGCGTTGTTGTTGTCGGTGCCACAGCGGGAGGAGTGAGGGTGAGGTGAGACGAGGGGGGTGGACGAGGACACGGGTACTCACTGTCGTCGTTTGTCGCATCATCGGCGCCGTCTTCGTGGAGGAGGTGGTGGTGCCAAAGTTACATTGTTCATGCCGTTGCGTTCAAGTTCGTCGACGTAAGTCGTCACGGTTAGCAAATCGGTACGAGAAAATCATCAACCACGGGTTGAGAATGATCTGTTTAAAAGAGGAGACGTCATCATTGTCAGTTAAGTATTAAAAAAATAGAACATTTCAAAGATCCAAACACCATGCAAGCTCACCGGGAACAACACATGACATCCCGCAACCAGCGCGAGAGGGAATATCACCGCCTAATATGACCCCAGGATTATCCAGTCTTCCGTGACGAGATCAGTGCTGAAGATCACTATCACCGCAAAACACGCAAACGAGATCGCGTCGACCGTTCCACCTCTTTCTAAGTCGCGCCCCATGTGATGCAACTTGTACGAAAACATGTGTGCAAGAAGGGCTATCAGGTGGCAGCTCAGGCAGCCGAAGAAGAAGAAGCTGCCATTGTTGATGAGAAACGAGGTCAGAGAAAGGAACCAAGAGAAACAAGAGCACGAGAAGAGGTGAGGAATGAATGAACGGAACTGACAAGAACGGTATCCATTTCAGCGTCTCGATGATCGACGCGATCAGATTGTCACAGGCCTAGTCGATACTCGAGCATGCATGATGTATCCCAGGTTGCCCGATCCCGGGAATAGTGTCGGCAAGATGGTCAAGAATACCTCAAAGCTGTGAAGGTAGTAACCGTCCGTCTGGAATCCAAACCCGAGGAGGAAATAGTTCAAAATAGATAACCCCGTTGATGCGGCGATTACTCACAACGGGTGCGTTTCGATCGACCCAGTTTTACCACACCAGTCGCGTTGACCAACAGGTTATCGCTCCGGACATCACGGTGGGCAATATGTTGTCTCTGGAGATAATCCAGACCTTGTAGGATCTACCCGACAAGGATTCGTCAAACGATTTGCAGTATTGACAAGCTATAAGGAAACACCCACATCGCTGGCGAACCGTCCAACTAGCCTCTCTTGTATGACGAGACCCTCCGCGACCAATCCAATCACGTCCGCGAGTGACCGTTCCATGAGTTCCATCCGTATCCAAAGCGAGGTATCCATCGCGCTCGCGTCCTCGACGTCCTCATCTTGGTTCGAACCGACATAGACAGCATCGAGAAGGAGTAAGTGTTCATGGTCCAGATTCTTGAGCAAGGAGAGTTCATGTACCAACGATACTACCTTGCTAACCACAGGAGAATTGTCTGAGAGACACGAGGCAACGGGTGGTAGTGGTATCCGCTTGATGGCCACGAGTGATGTGCCAGAGGGTATGGGTTTCTCAGTGCTTACGTCCGCAAAAGAGGGAAGGACGCGAGCAGCAAACACAGAACCGCTTTCGCCTTCGGCGATCTCGACCAGGTCCGTGAAAGAGGACGACAGGTCGCGAGTAGTGATGTGCGGATGCAGTTGCACTAGAAGTGGATGCGTATTAGGCGGTATCGTTGCGTTCAATCCCGACGAGGGTGCCTCTAGAGGGTGCGAATGTGTTGCTTCAGCTTCAGCTTCTTCGCCATCGCTCTCGACATCGACACCACCAAAGGTATCCATTGTCCAGCTGAGCAATCTCGCCTCCGCGGCCGTACACCAGCTCTGGGGTATGCATCGACGGTGCCGGAGTGGGCGTGGGTGTGATCTCGAACGCGTATTCAGCAGCGGATAGACAAGAAAGGGAGGATTCAGGCTGAAAAGGAGGAGTGGAGATCAGGGGTGAGTGAAGGATCTTCTTCTGCTTTCTAGACCTCCGTTGTGGAAGAGGACTCGGAGAGTATGCGCGGGACGCTGCAGTTCTCCTGGGGACCTTCCGAGAATGAGAGCCAGAGGGAGTCGACTCGGAAGTGAGCACGGAAGCATGCTCGTGCTCGAGCTTGACCTTGATGGGTTCGTCGTCGAGATACTTGGCCAATTCGCGGCCAGTGACACCGCCCAGCAAGAGATCAGCGAGTTTTTTGCACTTTTCGGTCTCGGTGTCGGCGGTGCGTTGGGAACGACGCTGGACGACGACCTTGGGCTTCTTCTGCGAACCAGGAGCGTATTTGTACTCGGGATAGAGCTGGGCGTGGCGCGCCTTGGCCTCTTCGGCCATGGAACGGAACGGGGCTCGCTCGGCCTCAGACAGCTCATTCCAGTAGCGGCCGGCGATGAGAGACGTTGCGGTTGTCCTTCTCGATACTCTTGAGGTTGTCCTTGTTCCAGAGCCAGGAACGAAAGACCATGAAGGCATTGGGAGGGTGGGGGATGTGGCCTTCCTTGCAATTACGGTTGTGGGAGGAACCGGGGGTGAAGGGGAGGTGAGTGAGCACGAATGGAGGAAAATTGGACGAGGTTGTGGTCGACGCGGACGGGGATGATGGAGCGTGATGGGCGGTGATCGCGACATCGGGGCCACCGTGCAACAACTGGGTCGGGGAGGTACTACTTGACAGTCTGTCCAAATGAGTGAGGAAGGTCAATAAGAACAGAGTCGATACACGAGCGGGATCAACACGCACCGCTCAGCAGCGACTTGATCGATATTCTGCAAGACTTGCGGACATGGCGAAGTGGTGGCATTGTGTACAATGGGAAGATGCAAGATATCGACAAGGATGGCGAAAACAAGTGTGGAAGCGAAGAAGTTTGTCGCAGTGACTCGAAGCTGGATTGTGTTGATGCATTTTTCAGCTGACCCCTTTTTGAGTACAGACGCGGAACGGGCAACCAGACGGGGGATCGATTGCAGCTCTTCACCTCGTCACAGAGTCGAGGCAGCCTCATTTTTTCAACGCGGTTTCCTCGTCCAAATCGAGATTCGGATCTGCATCGAGGCAGCCAAAAAAAAAGGAAACCTTTCACCCTATGCGATTTCACTCTTCACAGAAACTTCCTTCCGTCTCTTCGAGACAGCGATCATTTCCCTACAATGTATTAGTCGCAGACGATCGCAGATCAACCAGGGATTTAGACTTGCCTCTTCTTGATCGCATCATTTCGACCAATCTTCCGGCCGCGCCGCGTTCACCGTATCCGCCCGCTTCACTTTCCCCATCTGCTTTTTCTTTAATTTGGACGGCTTTGGCAGTTTGAGAATCCATTCCGGCACAGTCGAGCCTGACTGCAACACAACGTTCGCAATCCTCGGATTTAATCCTTAGCTCACCTCCTGTGTAGTGGCACCAAATTAACGTACGATTTTAGATATGGGGCGTCTTCATCCGTAAAGTCACCGCCTTACCATCTCGTCCTGCGCGCCCGGTACGTCCTAGGAGATATTAGCGCTCATTTCTCTCCAGGGTTGCCGTTCGTCGCTTACCAATTCGGTGGATATAGCTTTGGACGCTCGTCGGAAAGTCATAGTTGATCACCTCTCGTACCCCCTTGAAATCCATCCCTCGTGCCATTACCTCGGTGCACACCATCACCCAGCTTTCCCCGCGGCGCATACGGCTTACGACATCATCCCGCTCCTTTTTGGTCATGCCAGCGTGCAAACAGTCAACGTTGAGCGTCAATTCCTCCGCTAATGACGCAGCACGAGGTTGCGTAGAGGTAAAGATGAGTAATGGGGGATTGTATGGCTGATCGAAATACGTCAGAAGGCTCGGTAGCTTTGACGCGTCATCAGCAACATAGGTAAGAAATTGGCTGATCAGCAGAAGCGGCGTATCCCTAGCGGAGACGTCAGAACCATCGAAATATATTGACATATTCTTACTGACTTGAGGCCAACCACAATACGTATTGGATTGCGTAGGATTCCCATAGCCAGCTGCTCGACTCCAGCGAGAAGCGTTGCGGAGAACACGGCTTTCTGGACATCAGGGTCTGCTTCGTCCAAAATGAGATGGCGAACACTGGATCTGAGTCAAGTACGAGTCTGCAGCAAAATCACCATCACGAATTTGTTCAGATCGATGTTTCCCTCCTGGATCGCTGCAACTAGACGCAAAGGCGTGCTAATCACGACGTCTAGTAATCCTCAACACGTGATGGCACAAAAACCGGTCGGTTGACATACCAACTTTATCTCTGACGCTCTTGTCCCGGAGGGTGCTTGCCCTGGCTTTACTGAATAACACCACTCGCCACTTGCGACCCACAGCCAGTTTCAAATACTCGTTGTATATCTGGTGTGCCAGCTCGCGAGTCGGAGCAAGCACGATGGCACGCACACCGTTCCCTTCAGTTCCCTTCAGACTTGATATCGGCGCTCCTAACGATGACATGACTGGAAGTGGATAAGAAAGCGTCTTTCCGGTCCCGGTAGGAGAGATCGCAGCGAGATCACGGCGCTACCGAGGTTATGAAAAGAAAATGAGCGAGGCACGAGCGCATGTCGGTCACAGACTTACTTACCTCTAGTAAAATCGGTATCCCATGAGTTTGTATGCCGGTCGGGTACTTGAAACGGTTATCTCGGAGATTCGACAACAGCCGTTGTGGCATTTTGTACCGGTCTAGCAAGTCATCGAAGACGTCGAAGACGTCGATGGGCGGTGGAACGTCGGAGCCTTTGGCTGTCACGCGAACCCGCACTCGCGAAGCATCACCGTCGGATTCATCGTCGGGCACATCGTCCAAATCATCATCATCGAGGTCCTGTGGTTCGTCATCCACCTTCCGTCTCTTGCTCCGCGCATCAGGTTCGGGAGGTGCACTCGAAGTCGTGGGGTCGGTCTTCCGTTTTGCTGGTCCTCCCTGCGCATACTTTGAAAAATCGAGTTCAGGTGGGAGATTAGAGTCCTGTGTTGTTAGCGCATTCGCAGTC
>JBBPOM010001248.1:0-12408 GCA_038091455.1 Leccinum uliginosum | reverse complement strand
TCTGACAATGTCTGATCAAGTAACAAGCAATCAGATACCTCTTTGTCAATGATCAGGCATCTTTGAGTGCAGAGTAATAACAGATTGTAATCCATTTCAATTGTCTATCTCATGCCAACTTATTTATATATGTTTGCAAGTTTCTCCTGGGAATATCATGACCTCCCCATTTTCGTGATGACTACCATCGGATATGCGCATTTCTACTACCATCGGATATGCGCAGTTCCACTACCATCGGATATGCGCATTTCTACTACCATCGGATATGCGCATTTCTACTACCATCGGATATGCGCATTTCTACTACCATCGGATATGCGCATTTCTGCTACCATCGGATATGCGCATTTCTACTACCATCGGATGGTGGTGCGCAGTTCCACTACTATTGGATGTGCGCATTTCTACTACTATTGGATGTGCGCATTTCAAGTACTGTTGGATTTGCGCAGTTCCACTACCATCGGATCTGCGCATTTCTACTACCATCGGATATGCGCAGTTCCATTACCATCGGATCTGCGCATTTCTACTACCATCGGATATGCGCAGTTCGAGTACTATCAGTTATGCGCGGTTCGAGTACCATCGGATGTGCGCATTTCAAGTACTCTCGGATATGCGCAGTTCCACTACCATCAGATATGCGCTGTAGGTACACTGAAATCATGGCATAACATAGTATAACCCTAACGGAATTACAAAAAGCATGTATTATATATATCGTTTTCAATCTATCCAGGATGTACATCAATATAAATATATTACATATATCAAATGTCAATAAACCAAATACTATTTATGCGACATCTGAGCATATCAGAATGATGTATAACATGCACAAATAACTTTACACAAAATAAGAATGTACCAACAACATGTCATATTAGCATTTGGTTAACATGTCCGAAATGCGCATCTGGCTACCCAAAAATACACTAGACTGACCAGCATGTATAGATGGCACGTATTTCATCCATTTTAGAACATATCAATCAACTAATATGCTGGTTGTCGTCGACACTCCATCTCAACAAAGCACCCCCAACAAATGACATATATTATGAGCATTATGGAACATGTTCGAAATGCGCACATTGTGATAGAAGAATATACTACAAAACAACCCATCAAAAATGACATTCTTCTGAGCATTTTGGAACATGTCCGAAATGCGCACATTGCAATGAAAAACACATACACACAAATATATACTTCAAAAGATGACACCTATTCTGAGCATTCTGGTACATGTCCGAAATGCGCACATTGCGATGAAAAATACACACTCACAGATACATACTTCAAAGATGACACCTATTCTGAGCATTCTGGGACATGTCTGAAATGCGCACATTGTTACTCAGGAAACAGTACAGAAACATTCAGACATGACATCTATTCCGAGCATTCTGGTACATGTCTGAAATGCGCAACTATATACAACTAGGAAACCCGTCTACGTTTTTGCTTCGATGAAAATGAAACATCTCCTTCGAATATTTCCATGTCCGAATCATCCACAAACATGTCAGATTCCCCATCATCCAACATCCTTTTAGAGCTGCTTGCCATGCTCATCGCAGACGTTCCACTGATAGAACGAACGATCGTCGGATGTCCTGGTGATGGTAGCTTCGCTGATTCATGAAGTATGTTTGCTGCTCGTGGTCCAACCAACCACCTCACAGCATTGAATGCTCCATATTTCCTGTCACCTTTCAACAACGAAACAACCTTCTCGTGAACTCCTATGATCTCCGAATTACTCAACAACTTCATATCGACATCCCATCGAGCAGATGAAAGGATTCGCTGGGTCGCTGGTTCAGCAATTCCAAGTCTACACAATGTCAATGCAACAATCCCCTTGTGACCTATTATATATTATATATTATTGGTTTTCAATCTCAAATAGGGTTCATTGCTCACCATGTTTTTGTAACCATTTCTTTCGGAAATCCGAATTGTCGCTCAGTTTCTTTCGAATAGGGAATTTGCGATCCAGGAATGCTATGATGAACACAGTAGTGCACACGATGTAGGTCGACTCTTGAAGTGTCCCTTTGCGTTCAGTTCTTTGCACCCAGTCCATATTCCGAACAAAGGCCTTCAACACATGAATGTCTGTGAGATTCTTTTTGTCTAGGGCTTTGGATGGGAATACTCGTGGTGCCAAGCCAGCAAGAATATATGCACAGAAAAGTGCAATTTGATGTACAGGTCTTGATCCATCATAGCTGTCGATAATCACAGAATACGCTTCTTTGATTTCTGTCCCTGTGCTGTCAAAGTTGATGTTGTCAACAGTCAACTCGTTGGGTGCAGAGGTCTTGTGCAATATATCTACAAAGTCTTGCAGGGGGTACTCCTCTGTGCTCCATTCAGAATCTTTGTTGTCATGAATCAACGCTTGTGCAGATCAATAAGCAATCATTTGTGAAGCCTCTTCAGGACTTAACATGTTATCAGGGATAGTGGGAGGGGTGGCAGTGAGTGAGGTGAATGTGATCCAGGTATGATAAACCACAGTTCGCGTTGGTGTATTTCCTTGTTCCACATTAGCACTCCAAGGCACATGTCCAATCTTGAGTTCTGTGCAGACATATTGAATGGCTTGCTTGATCATCGTCAGTGATTGTTTTACATCCACCCCAGAAGCAGTAGAAGTCTTTAATGACTCCTCAATCGCCATGGCCAGAATTCTCCGAAAGCTTCCATCAGTGATGAAAGGGGGTTTTCGACGACTGTCTGGTTTCGAGCCTGCTTCAAAGACCAAGTTGGCAAACCAGCTGATGGGCTGTTTGCCGATGGAAGCCTGAGTGATCCTTAGTGGCAGGATCACCTGATGGTGTGATGGCATGCAACAAGCAAGATAGAACAGACTGTGTATAAGCCAAAGGGTGGTCCATTTTGATCCATCTTTCTAGTGATCGTTTTCTGTTCAATGCATTGTTTCTTTCTGTTATGTCGTCCGAATCGATGAGAGGCTGAAGTATAGCTATCAGCTCTTTGTAGACCAAGTTTTTGACGTCCTGGAAATAGGTTCGGAAAGCCAGATCGATGGCATAACAGATCTTCCGCAATGTTTGATTCTTTATTCGGCTATAAGAATTCTCTGGTAAATTCTCGAAACCATGTATGATGGTGAAGCGGGCTTCGTATTCCTGTTTGGATATTGTAGCAGAAAAATTAATGTTCAACAAATATGTCATGTTTTGCGCATTTAGGACAATGTCCGAAATGCGCAGAATCAGTACGTAAATCGTGACCTTCGTCAACAGACACCCGTGACTCGGATTGTGTTTTTGGAAACGTCGTTGATCTGCGCATTTCGGACATGTTCCAAAATGCGCAGATAGGAGATGAAAAAAAACAGGACACTACTCACATCGTAATAGGTCTTTCCATACGAAGACTGTTGAACTCGTTTCGATGCAGTACGAGGTTGTCGATTGCCGCCCATCACAGGCCAGTGATCCGTCACCACAGTAGGATTCCCTAGACGCAAGGAATTGTGAGTGATTAGATTCTCCGATATACATGGAAGTCCATCGAAGATGCATCCAAGAGAAAGCCACGTCGGATCCATCAACTTTCGCATCAAAACCCGAGCACTCCCTGTGTGTCCATAATTGAGACATCGCTCTAGCATAGCAACCACCTCGATGATGTATGGATTTACTGCCTTTTTAGATTCAAGGAATTTCTGGCTTCGCTTCCAGAAATGTTCCAGAATGGAAATGATAGGGTATGTCGTCCACGAATATATCTTTGGAATAATCTATCATAGCCACTGAGTCAATTATAGTGTGTTAATAATTAGTCAACAGACCGTAGGTTTGATTGCAATGACACAACTCTTCATTTCGTTGACCATCTTTGGATGTCCCCAATACTGTGTTACATTTCGCACCACCTCTCTATATATGCTACTGTAATAAATCTTCAGTTTCTTTAGTTGTAAATTTGAATACATTACTACTCTCACCTTCCATTTCTATATCCAGGAAGAACACGATTGAGATGTATTGTATATGTGACCTCGTTTCGAAGACCCTGAGGCTGTCTAGGACCAGAGACCTTGTCCACGAATCGTTCATGTGGTAGCTTGTCTCGACAGTAAGTTGTCAACCGATCCCATTTTCGTTTCTGTCTAGCTCCTACTGCAGACGAGCCTGATAGAGTTGCTGTGATGAGTCCCAGTTGCGTCGAATGGAATCTTGCTTCGTCACGAAAGCGATGAGAGATGGCATTATATGCTTGGAAATGGACTGCATCCAATGCAGGTCCCAGGTTGGCATTAGCTTGTTGTAGTGGTTCATCAGAGTCCTCGTCCATGATTTCTTCACGAATATGGTTGTTGATCGTTCGAACGTAATGTTTAAGCTGTGATGGAACATTTGCTGATTGAATATTTCCACAAGTCTTGAGGAATGCCTGTGGATATGCATCAAAGTTCATTCTCTGGGCATTAATAGCATCGTCCTCGTCCAGAGGTCGGAACAACTGATTGGCATCGAGAAGATTCATCCATAAGCCATACAAGTCGTGTTCTGCTGGTCGGCGTCGTGGAATTCGAAATCCATCTTGGGTGAAAATCTCCACTTCCCGACCATCTTCATCCAGTAGAGGCAAGTCTGCGAGATCCTCCATGACCTCGAGTTCTTCTTCTTCTTCAGATCCAAAGAGAGGCTGTATGTATACTTGATGATACTTTGCAAGAATCTCTTCTGGGGTCTTATCATTCCAATTGTGAACCAGAGTCCAACTATATATATATATATATATATATTTATCAATCACAGCAGATATTGAATGGTGTTATTACTCACTGATACGAAGTGGCAATCGAAAATGTAAACTGGCGGAGGTGGGTGTAATTGTGATCTGCTTCCCATGTTCTGCGTTCCGTAGCCCTGAGTTGCTCGTCCAGAGAACCGATGACCTGGTTTTGACCGTATCGCATTGTTATTGCGACTGGAATGTTTGATGTAATAAATCCATCTCTTTTCCACGATGCGGGAGCTCTGTTGACCCATCTATACCACTGACTCGGAGTGTCCATGGTATCGTGTAGCTGTGTGAATTCTGCAAGTCCGATAGGGAACACTCTTGTCGACTCTCCCAGACGATTGCTAAATAAAGAACATGTCAGCGAGAAGAATAAAAATCAGTGAGGTTTTTAAGTGACCATCTGCGCATTTAGGCACATGTCCTAAATGCTCATACTCTTATCGTCTGGGAGGACATGTTCACGTGAACGTCACATGACGCACGTTGTTCGCGCATTAGAGAAGTTGTCCCAAACGCGCACGTCAATAAAAAAAATAAACATAGAGTGTGATACCGCGCATTAAGGACGTGTGCTGAAATGCGCACATTCGTTCTCGAGAATGACGTTGTCCTGAATGGCGGTATGATATCGCGCATTCAGGACATGTACCCAAATGCGCACATCGAGCACAAATAAACGAAGTGAAATATAAGATACTCACAATATTTCGGTGGACGAGTTGACTCTTTGGCGAGTGAGAGGTTCCGGGTATTGAACGGAACAGTGGACGTCCCGATACGGTATCCTTGCCAAGGCCCAGGCAAAGAACATCGTTAGCATCAGTGCATGCTTCTTTTTGAGCAAGGTGGTGTCGGTGTCCAGAACTGGGTATCTGTCGGGCGTATTCTCCGGATGGTCTCGTTCGAGATAGCTTTCTGGTACCATAGCAATCCATATGTTCTCTTGACCACGAGTTCCTATCTTCATCATACGTCCTTTAGGGTTGAAAGGGAGATACTTTGTGTTCGCGTCAGGCCAGAAGACGTGGGCCTGGTTGAATGTGAGTCGTGCTTCGAACCGGAAATCATAGTTCGTGTTCGGGAGTGCCGCATCCAGTCCAATGCGGTCGCCGATGTGAAGCGTAAAGTCTAGATAGTGAGGGCCGACGTAGGGGATGGTGTTTGGGTCGTCCAGGTCCAGCTTGTATTCATCGTCGATAGTCACGGTCTTCCGTCCTCTCAGAAGGTCGATCGCCGTTCGATTGTCCTTGCGCTCGTAGACACGTCGTAAGGAACTGAGTTTGATGGAGCTGACCTTTTTGCTTCGAAATAGCTCGACCTGGTTGTTCAGCTCCTCGTCGCCCACCATGTACATTTCGGCGTGAACGTCGTCCTGCGTGTGAGCGTCTGCAGTCTCCATTCGACGTGGAATCTGTGCGGGGTCAATCTGTCCATCGCGTTCCTCGTCCTCGATATCACTTCCGTCGTCGCTGTGGTACTGGGCGAGTTCGCTAATGATTTGAATTAATCGACAGCTCGGAATAGAGATAGTACTAGGTTTATATGCTTACTTGTCAGTGTATTCTGAATCAGAACCAGATGTGGTTGACATGTTTCTGGATGAGGTACTAGGAATCAGCGTGGTTCTGAATGTTGTGGATCGTGAAGTGGGAGGGAGTGTGTGTGTGTGTGTTAAGTCAAAGAGCGAAAGCGGTGAAACTCACCGGAGATTACATGTCAGTCAGTCGAAACAGGAACGAATATAGAAGTGTGATTTGAACTAACGAGTTTCGTAACAATATTACGTGAAACAAATCAATGACTCCATTTCAATCTTCGCTTAGCGTGGTTGAACACGCTATTTCGTAACAATACAACGTACATAGTACAGACACTAACGTTTAAGCGAAATGACCCCCGCCGACATGAGAAGGCCCAGGCCTGTCAGTTTCTTCATCAGACCCATCTCCGTCGTCCTCCGAGTCGGTCTTGTTCTGAATAGTAGTACTACGGAGGCGTTTCTGGACGACCTTTCCAGCTACCGTTTTTAACGGTTGAGTAATATAATAACGTTTGTGAATGATACACTTACCCCTGGGATTGCTGCCATCCGAAGTGACTCGCCTTTTGGTACGACGAGGAGGAGCAGTATTGTCTACATAATAATGTTCATAGTTAGCTTTTAGACAGGATAACGTCATGAACTCACCACCACGAACTGGTGAAGTCTGACGTGAGAAATCCGGTGTCAATCCGGTCTTCACCAAGCGGGCTATAAATAACAAGGTAAGATTTCGAATAAACGACACGATGAGAGTCAAAGAAAAAAACAAGTTGGTTTTGAAACAACAATCTGCGCATTTCGGTATAGTGCCGAAATGCTCAGAAACAACGTGTGAAAACTTGAGAGATGTCTATCACACTACACTATAGGTAACATCGTCGGCACGAACCAATGTGCGCATTTAGGGAGAGTGCCTAAATGCGCACAAATGTCGATAAAATGACAAGAGATCGTACGATACTTTAGATAGCATCATCGACACGAACGAATGTGCGCATTTATGCATTATCCCTAAATGCGCACACAAAGGTCGATAAAATGACAAGAGAATTGTGACGTACGTGTAGTTGACACGGGTTGGGTCGGAATGTTGGAACCATCGGCACGAGTGGTCGTATAGTTGTCGGGGAGATCGACAACACTTTGTTTCGGAACAGTGTTACTCATGCCCGGGCCAGACCCGATCCTCACCGAATCTAAATCGATACCGAGACTGGCGTTAGCAGCGTCATACTCATCCTCACTGGGCTCAGTATCGAGTTCGGTAAGGTCGTCCGACTTGTTGCGTTCAGCCGGGGAAGACTTCTTCTTGCCATCGTTGTGAGTTTCGTCGACGTCCATTCGAACACTGTCAGAGTCGTTCAAGTCCGGAGTTGAAGGCAGCTCCTCTCGAGATACGAGTTCGAAAATGTTCCCTGCCATTGCACCACGCATTTTCTTCAACTCTCGTCCTTCGGATTCCTTCGAGCCTCTGTGGGAGATGTTGAGTCGCTCGACATCAGGAAGGTCGTCGAAGGACTTGATGCTGCCTCCATTGGACCGAATTCGTTGGCGGTACGCATTTACCTCGACAGACTGAACATGTAGTAGAGTAGAATGATTTAGTAATACGAATGTGATAAAGGGACGACTGACCCGAATCAACGGAACCAAATGATCGTAGACTTGAGATTGGAACTTGGGACTCGACTCCGGTTTAGCATTGCGCAGGTCATCATCCCAGAAAAGACGATGCGCCATGATTTGATCGAGCAGGCGTTGTAATTCTTCGGACTGTTGCGCTCGCTGCTGCAGAGGTCGGATGATTTCGAGTTCGTCCTTGAGATCAAAGGATCTCTTCTCCTTCGCGATGGTAACTTCGAGGCCATCGGGGCCATTGGAAAAGGGGGGCAACCGGCTTGCGCAATTGATTCATCTTGCCCAGCTTCGTCTGCACCTTGCCTGTGAAACCCTTGGCGACAAACGAAGAGATCGCATCTTCGATGAGGAGTCGGACCGTAGGTACAGCGCTGTTAGGATTGTCGAGGAGGGGAACTCTGTAGAATTCATTGACCGCTTGAATGTATATCGCGAGGCGCGCAAGATTTCGAATATTCCTTGCCTGAGACGGACCACTTTTCGACCACTGGAAGGTGTGGAACGGCATGAGATCGCGGCCGCGAAAGAGATTTGGAGGGACGTCGATGGTGTATACCGAATGGCGAGTCCAAGTTCCTCCGAAATCGGTGTATGTCGGAAGAGGATTCTTCGTGCTTCGAGAACCGTGGATGGACGTGAAGGCGTCTTGACATTCGGTATTGAGACTCTTGTAGCGTTTGTCCATCTTGAGTTTCTCAGCACTCTTGTGCTCCTCCTCGAGGTCCCGAGCGATGGCAGCAGCCTCATTTTCCGGTTCGTCTTCTTCGTCTTCTTCTTCTTCTTCTTCTTCTTTCTCCTCCTCTTCTTCGTCTTCGGGATCGTTGTCCTCTTCGGCCACCTTTTTCTTTTTCTTGTCACTCACCACAACCTTCTCCTTGGCCTTTCCCTTGGCCTTTCCTTTCGACCCCTTATTACCGGTCCCCACATTGTGATATTCCTTCGGACCGAACAACGCGATGAGCTCGTTCTGACTTGAGGGAGGCTGAGGAATGTTGATGGTGGTGAGTTCGCCTTCGAGATGGATAAACGCAGCGTGGTGGGAGAAGATAAGATCGATGATCTAGTATTATAATACAATATTATTTAGTTGTGTGAATCGGATGTGTCGAACTTGAACTCACTTTCAAAACCGCATTCCAACGGTAGTTGCCTTCGATAGCAGGGTGGCTCACGATGGCACGGACCATGTCGGCGGAAGCGGAACCAGGGACCCACGTTCTGTTGTGAAGCGACTTGTATCTAATGAACGGCGACCACCAGGAAGAGATCTGTCGACGATGATCAGTAATGACGATGACGACGAATGAAGATACCATAAAAACGACAACAAATGTGCGCATTTCGGAACATAACCTTAATGCGCAAAATCAACGTGAAAAATAGAGTAGAGATATACTTGAAGAGTTGTTTTTACAACGATATCGCGCATTCCGGAACATGGACGAAATGCGCGATACGATGGATTAAATGGTATATCGACGTCGTTTTATACAACGATATCGCGCATTCCGGAACATGGACGAAATGCGCGATATGATGGATTAAATAGTATATCTACGTCGTTTTTATACAACGATATTGCGCATCCCGGAACAGGGACGAAATGCGCATACGATAGATGAAATAGTAGACAATAGAGAGACTCGGATCACTTACTTCGACAATAGACTGCTCGACCGCCTTGAGCTTCATCTTCATCATCGAGTAACAAGAACGAGTGAACGCTGGGATGTGAACAAAGTCGATATCGTTTGCAGGAGAGAACCGAGGGTCCATGATCAACCGGAATTTGGCAGATGCTTGCCTCATCGCCTTCAAGTCGTCCTTTGACGTCTCCTTCAATTTACCGGATTCTTCGAGGCTTTTGATGACCGAAATTAACGATTCAGCAGCAGCTTCTCGGTATCCAGCCATAGCGACATTGTGGGCGTTGTTGTCCATGTCCCCGAATGACTCGTAGACAGCTTGCGTGTCAGGGAAGCAATTCTCGAAAGCTTCGTTCAAGAACTCGAAATGCTCCTCGGTTATCGAGTCCAAGAGGACGTCGGCAGTACGGAGGCTGGACTTGATGCGGCGGACGTCTTTCTTCAGATCCTTGATCTGATCCGTATCCTCCGTATCATTCGCTCGGTCCACCAAATCATTGTAATCTTCTAGCGTAAAATCTACCTCGTTGAAACATTCGAGGAGTCGATAATGTAGCGTCTTCGACAACGCCACAAGGATCTGATCAAAGAATATATATTATTATTGTAAAACGACCGAGAGAGTGAGAATACTTACACCGCCATAAGGCGACATCATTTCCTCGTGGAACTTCTTCAACTTGAAGGACGAATCGTGGATGAAGTGCCCTCCACAGTCCAGAAGACAGTCCATCATCACCTTGACATAATCTTGCGAGAGCAGTTCGAAGACCTTTGCTTTGTTGCCTTTCGTGGTATGCGGGTCTTCGGGCATACACTTTGCCAGGTCCTCTTCACTTCTCATCTCCTCGAACTGCTGAACGAGTCCCTCTTCTGCACCTTCACGGTAATTGTGTTCGCGTTCGTTTTGAGACAGGTAGAGTAGTACCTTCTTCGACATCTTGTCTGTGATTTATTGTTAGTGATTGAACAACTCCGTGTCTAATCGTACACGATCTGAGCATTTCGGTATGTTACCGAAATGCGCAGATTCGTGATCATTCTATAACACGTTGGTCGATAACGTATCCAAGTGGATCATAATCGCGCATTCCAGACATGTGCCGAAATGCGCACATCTTGTTCATCAAAATGTGCGCATATTGGCCCATGTCTCAAATGCGCAATGTATCGACGCTAATCACAACGTAGAATAGAACAAAGTTTAATGTAAAATACACTCACTTGCATCGTAGATCCTGACTCCCCACTGTCCGCCGAGGCCCACCAACGCCTTGAGGTTCTCGAGTTGCGGTTTGAGGATGGCGTTGTAGTGATCGATTTGCCCGGTGTCCATGGCATCGCTGTCCTGCATCTTCAAGACGTGGTTCGCCTCGGTCGTGAGCCTCTTCAAGTCGCCCTTTTGAATGGCCAACCATTTCTTCAGAGCGTCGGCGCGGTGTTGGCCACTCGCAGCTGCGATCCAGAACGTTGAAGGCGTGTTGCTGGCCAAACGGAGGATGGGGAGATCTTCTCGAAGTGTCGGATCAGAGGAGTAGGTAGTGTGATCGAGGAACTTTGGCTTGATAACGATCGGAATGAAATTCTTGGGGGTGAAGCGATTGCATCCTTCGCTGTTGTAAGAGTCGAGGAGCTTCTTCGATTCTGTACTCTTGATGCGGCGCCGATTCCACTGCCCGAATCGGAGTGGTTTATCGATGATGTCGAGTCGAGCGTAACCGATTAACGTGTCTTGGGCCGCTTGTTCTTTCTCCTGTAAGCGTAAGGCCTTCTCGTCTAAGGCCGTTGGTTGTAATGTCGTGCCATCGTCAGCGTGAAAACCTTCGGCTACGGTCTAATGCAAAGATCGGTTAATCTAATCATCCATGAGAAATACTGCAACACACCTTTTTCCCGTTGTCCGTGGCCTTTTTCCCTCTTTTTGGTGAACCCCCTCTCTGGGTTCCACCTCTCTTAGTCGTTCCTCCGCGCTTCGAAGGAGATCCTTTTTTGGGGGGCATTTTAGTATCGATCGCGTTCGATCAGTGATGGGTGGTGATGGGGAATCAGAGAACCAAAGAGTCGAATCGTGGTTCCTGTGACATATATTATGTCAGCGTCACGCTGAAGTGACATGTCACGTTACGCGACATTGTCGAAGATACCATTCTCATTTTCACTCGTTCATCTGAGCATTTAGGTATAGTACCTAAATGCTCATATTAACGAGTGAAAACGAACACGGCTATAGCATTTGTGCGCATTGAGGCAATGTTCCGAAATGCGCAGATATCTAACCAAAAATGAACGTATATCTGCGCATTTCGGAATATTCCCTAAATGCGCAGATATATACATATAATTGAACAACAATATGCGCATTTGTGAACACTACCCAAATGTGCAGATGAAATGTAAAGTAACACCAACTGGTATGTATGTGCGCATTTAGGGAATGTTCCTAAATGCGTAGGTTTCATCTTGGAATTGTATCAAAGTAGCCAATAATATATGTATTTATTGAGTTAGCAAGTATGAAAATTAAGATTATACAGTACATATATACATATATACAGACTTAGCGCACATGTTATATATATATATGCGTGGTAAAATATACATTTTCTAAGCAAACCTTAGGCATAACCCTAAGGGGGTACAAAAACACTGTAAGAATGAAAACAAACAGACCACCGAGTCCTTCTCAAACCAACGCAAGCATGTCAAGGATTGGTCTCAAGGAACCATGTTTCGTTTTCCCAGACCCCTTCCACCCATAGATCTCCCAGCATTCACAGGGCT
>JBBPOM010001247.1:0-12422 GCA_038091455.1 Leccinum uliginosum | reverse complement strand
GTGTGAGGAAAAGATGGAGTTTGGCTGCAGGATCTGGCCGGGTTCCAGGTGCAATGATAAACCCATCTCAGCATAAGGCACCTGGGGATTCGACTATATGTGATGGTGTGAAGACAGGTGGGTTTACCTAAGGATTATGGGGCTTACTTTGGGTTGACCAAACCGTAAAGAACGCGGGTCGAACTTGACGAATAACATGAGCAAGGGTGAACGCGAGGGGACACGCGACAGACCTCGGGCATTGAATGTGGTGAATGAGCCCTGGGAAAGAGGGGGTCAGGATATGCAACGTTGTGAGCAATCGCTTCGTAAGGTCCGTCATGATGATAGTTGGCTCCAAACGGGTCTGTCTCATCCAGCTCATCGATGCGGTCCAAGTTATGGCGACCAGTGAGCCTACGGACGAAGGCTTTCATCTTTGATTTGCGGGGGGTGCCGTTATTCTGACGTGGGATATTGGGACTGAGTGATTTTGGCAGAATCCGAGAGAGGGTTGAACGAGGTGGAGGTGACCTGGGTATGGGTATAGGTATGAGACTATTGGTGGATGAAGGGGATGGTGGTGATGGGTGATGATGGGTGGGTGATGCACGGTGGTGTACTGCGGACTGGGACGGTAATGATGGATGAGAGGGAGCATGAAAGTGTGGATTAGCTCGAGGGTCTGGAGAGAAAGCTGGGTCGGTGAGGAGGAGCGAGGGAGTAGATAAAAGTGGCATTCCAAGTTGGTCTCCCACCATCAACATGCTCGCCCTCCTCCGCACAGAGATAAAGACTTGGGAACGCGACTTTACCTCCACTCACGGTAGAGATCCATCCGTACAGGACATTCGTGAACACCCTCCCATCGGTCCGTCCTTTTTTTTATTTTTATAACGTGTGGCCCACTCACCAAGTCGCGTCCAGCCGAGAAGTACAAGCTCTACAAGAAACTCTCCAAACTACCATCCACCCCTCCCCAAACTCACTCTCGCCTGCCTGCATTCAACCCTCGTACCGCAGAGCCCGTACCGCCTCTCCCTGGCTTCAACCCTTTCTCTCCCGTCAAAAAGTCCGCCAAACGCAATGTCCTTCCACCAACCTCGCCCAATCCAAACCCGTTCGCAACCCCCGCCAAGAAACCGGCCCCGCGCACGATGACTCCTTCCCCAGATCCTCTCCCGTCGATCCTGCAATCACAACCAAACGCTGTCGCGTCTTCTTCCCATGTTCTCCCCGTGTCCACAACTGCAGTCTCTCGTGCCCGAAAGCGTTTACGTGGTGATCCCGTCTCACCCTCTCCCAACAAGCCAAAGCGTCAGCGCGTCCGCTCGCACGCTCTTCCGTCCACCCTCAATTCCGACCAAGACGACTCAACTAGCGAGCACGAAGCCGACCAACAACTTCCACTCTGTGACCTCACTTCCTTCGTCGCCGACTCCCCTATAAAGGCACCCGCAGGTGGAAAGTCGTTCAAGCTATTGTTCGACGATGCTCTTCCATCCCTCCCCATACCCAAGAAACCCGTTGGCGTCTCTGTCGCAAAGCCCGATTCTCCAATCTCGGACTCTCCGCATTCTCTCGACTCTTCTGCTAAGCTCGACCCAAAACGGATTTCCTCCCCCCCAGGTCATCTGGTCGACCGCCTCCAGCCCAAAATTCGTTCAAGAGTTTTCCCCGCAAAAGATCATACATCCGCGCCGTCCCACAAGCCTGCGTTCAAAACGGTAGTTTCCGAAAATTCGCAACCAAGGACCTCGTCGAAGCGCACTCTAGATGCCTTTGATTCCCAACCTGAGCAGACTCCATTATGCCAATTGGTTCCGCCATCTCCGCCTCCCCAAGCATCGATTAACCGCGATATCGGCAAAGGAAAGACAAAGGCTACTGCAAGTCGGAAAAAGTTGAGAGTCGAAAGTGTGGAGAGCGATGACGAACTAGACACCCCGAACGGTATCACACTCAAGGTGGCGACCGTCAGTTTGGATCGAAGCAAGCATTCGAACCGACATGCCGACGACCTCGATTGGGATCCATTACTACATCTTGGGACCCGTAACCACGATCCAGCACTCGAGGAGCAGATTGACGCAAATCGTCACGCGGCCGGCACGTTCAGTGTAAACCTGCCTGACAAGTTCCGCCGCGTGCTGGCAATTTCACCTTCCCGAAGCCAGGATAACGAGGAACGTGTCGTCCACGGATTGCTATATGGAGTCCGTATCGGACACCACGACCCATCTAGAGGCGGAGACATATGGGATGCTGGCGAGATGGATGAATGCGCCCTCGGGGACGCAGGGATCGAGGATGACTGGGAGAGCGAACCCGTGCCCTGGGAAGTCGGGGAATTGTGACTTTGCGCATTGTATGTGATTATTCTATAGATTATCGTGCTTTCCCTTTGCAGTGCTTTCATATCAGTGCTTTCACGCCAATTTGCTTGCCCAAAATTACAGGAATCCCAACAGGCGATGCGTGTCTTCCACGTGCCCCTTGACCTCACCAGTGAATGATCGTCATCGGTGGGCACGCCTCGTCAAACCTGAGGCTGTTCAGTACTGCCCAAGGAGGCTTGGGTGCGTATATGCGTAAGATATGCACCGCTAACACTCTGATAGTCGTTGTGCATGCGCCTGAACGCTGCTTTGATTGCACACTGTCGGGCCACACCCCTTGCGCGTGTGGACGGACCACCGGCGTGTCGCCTCCTCAGTTACTTCATTTCCCCACGTGATTGGTCAATCTGTCCTGCCCGCATCCACAAGTTAGTGACGAGAACGGCCTGTTGGAGCGCATGGCGTGAACGCAGTGAAGGGTACATCTCACCTATATAACATTCTGACCCTTGCTTCCTCTTCCTTGTACTCCGATTCTTCGACAATACTACCCCGAAGAGTTATCCCCTCTCACCTCCCATTACTCCGTCTACGACCAGACCATGTTCCTCGATATATTCCGCGACCCCGACACCGCGAAGAGAGTCCTTGACACCATCATCGAGTCACCCAATGGACGCCGCTCCATGTCTCGATTGGCACGCACTTGCAAGGCAATATGCGAACCCGCGCTGAATGTGCTCTGGAGAGAGCTCGACTCTCTTCTCCCCCTCATCTCGTTGTTTCCTAGCAACCTCATGAAGAGAGCCCGCCGCCCAGGGCTTGGTTTGGTTGGTCTTGGCCACGTGTACTCTGCGCTCCCCGACTGACTCTATCAAAATAGGCAAAAGTGCCGAACGCAGAGGACTGGGACAGAGTCCTCGCATATGGTGAACGCGTCCACCGCGTTGCATACCTCGAGTCATCTCCCAGCGTCTCACCTTCCGTCTTCGCCATCATCGCAGAGAGCCGCCCTGTACCCTATATCTTGCCACATTTACAGACCCTTATATGGAGGGTAGACACCACGGCTGGCCTGGAGCGCTCCACACTCTTCTTCAACCCCGAGTTGCAGAGCTTGATCTTGGAGATTGGCTCAAGGATTCCGCAGCTTGGCGCCTACCTTCTCAACGTTTGCAGTCACACCCAGCTGACTAGTTTCTCGTTCACGTCTCCCACCAGCCTTCCTGAAACGTTCACGGATCTCGTACGCTCGCAAAACACACTTGAGAAGTTAGCTTTGGTTGCACCCGGTGCTTTATCGTCCCAAGTCGGACAGTGGGCCGCTTCTTTGCCTTGTCTTCACACCCTCGAACTGGACCTCACTGGGAGATCCATCATCGCTGTGGAAGGTTTCTTCGATGATATTGTCTCCTCTGGCGCTGCAACTCCAAGCGACGCATCATCTGATAGCGGGGTCTTCTCTGGTGACGAGATAGACTTCACGGAAATTAAGAAGTCGTCGCTTCGCCTTACTGGCGACCTACACTCGAGTGGCGTGTTCACGGATCTTCGGAGCCTCCAGCTGACCGGCGAAGTGGCAAACATCGCTGTGTTCTTGAAGCACATCACAAGCGAGCTCACTAGTCTCGAGCTCGTCATTGAAGACCCTCCCGACATGGCTGACTGGCAAGACCTCTCAGTCCTGATATGCGAGCGGTTTAGCGGAACGCTCCTCTCTTTGCGGATCAGTGCCACAGGTGCATCTCGCTTCACAGAACTTGTTCGTGCGACGTCTCGCGCTGCCGCGGACCA
Organism: Leccinum uliginosum; assembly: GCA_038091455.1. Taxonomy (NCBI): domain Eukaryota; kingdom Fungi; phylum Basidiomycota; class Agaricomycetes; order Boletales; family Boletaceae; genus Leccinum; species Leccinum uliginosum. The sequence continues at coordinate 8,310 of JBBPOM010001247.1, read as the reverse complement.
ACCTTCTCGTCACCTTCCACTCCACTATCTTTCCTCTCTCCCTTCCCTCATCCGCCTCGAAGTTGACCTCCCGGAGTCGACGCTCTTCTTCAATGAAGACTTGCGTTACATCTCCAAAGCATGTCCCAACATCGAGACCCTCCGTTTGTGTCCCATGGCCCGGTTTTCTGGTTCTTCGGGACCAAACCTCACCTTGGACGGTGTTGCCACTCTCACGCAGAACTGTCACCGTCTGCAGAACCTCGCCCTCGTGCTTGACGCACAGCCGGGATCCGCGGAAACGCTGTGTGCCCTTGAGGTTTCCTCGAGGTCGCTTCTCCGCTTCCATGTGGGCCACTCCGCCGTCAACGACCCCCTTCACACCACCATTCTTCTCAGTCACCTCGCACCACACCTAGAGACGCTCAAGTTTTTCCATGAAAAGAACCGTCCAGGTTATGTGGAGGTCAATGCACAAGGATGGCAGAGAGTAACAGATTGGTTGCCCCACCTCCAAGGCGTGCGCGTCACGGAAAGGGCAAAGGCTTTTGGACAGGAGGTCAAGAAATCCACAAAGGAGCAAAGCGTTGACGCTACCATCAAAAAGACGTATGTCAGCAAGTTTGCTCAGGTCAAACCCAAGACCTCCGAGCATGGAATTCAGTCGGCGCCGTCTCTCGTCGATCGGATGGTACAGATCAAGCCCGATCTACTTGACGCCTTTGTGGATGCAACGCCGACGTGCGTCGAGACTGCGATTGATGCAACACCGCAAGTGATGCACCAGTCCGTCGGCGTCGAACCCATGATGGCTGATGCCGAGGTCGATGCCACACTTCCCGATACGGAGACGTCCTTCGACAAAACTGCCCATCTTTTCATAGGATATGGCGATATGAACCCAATCTCTTATGTGCTTCCCACTTTCCTCACGGGGCTGATTGCCCTCGCATGTCGCGTTTTCCCTCTCTCGTTCACTACGCATATGCTCGACAAGTCACTTTCTATGCTCCATGCCCCCAAAAAGAATGGTGATGAGCCACCAAACGAAAAACGCGAGCTCCAAGTACTTCCATGGAACTCCTCCGCTCCATCGACGACGATGGAACTTTATGACGTCACTCCTCCTGTTGGTCTATGAATTCTCCTTTACGACGGACGCTTTTACTCATATAGTACACGGGTGCTGGCGCTTGTTGTAGGGTTATTATCATCATGAATACTATTATAGCGCAGATTGGAAAGGAAGAGGCTCGACTGCACATGCTGAGACAATCGAAGTGATCTTGACAGACGCCGTCAGCTTACATCAGGAAATCGTGGAGTTGCTGACATAACCAGATAAATCTGATCACCACATGCCCATATGTTATATACAGATATATTCTTCTATATAATTATAGTTGATGGTCAGCTATATAGCAGGATTAGTGAAGGCAGACCAATGGAATGCAGCATGATAACAGATGAACAGGGGTAGGTGTTATCACCATCTGAATGAGATTTTAATGGTCAAGGATTATATTGTTTGGGAGACAAGGCAGAGACTTATCATTGATTACAATATTTCACCTTTGTGAGATTTCAAGTTAATTGGTATCAAAATGGCAGACAATAACATAGGTATCAGCATGTGAGTTATCAGGGAACCATGGAGTTACTGACATAATTGACCACCACATGCCTATATGTTACAAAGATATATATCATTATATTCTATTATGCTTAATAGTCAGCTATATAGCAGGATTAGTGAAGGCAGACCAATGGAATGCAGCATGATGACAGTTGGACAGGGGTAGGTGTTATCACCATCTGAATGATATTTTAATGGTCATGGATTATATTGCTTAAGAGACAAGGCAGACACTTATCATTGATTACAATATTTCACCTTTGTGAGATTGTAAGTTCATTGGCTTATATGGAAGTATAATTGAATATCAAATATGTGACAGAAAGGCTGAGAATGACTGACTGAATGGAAGGAGTATAACAGTTGATCAGGAATGGACATTGTCACTATCTATATGGTACTTTGCTGATAATGTAATAGATAGCTTGGGAGACAAGGTGAGTGTTTGTCATTAGTTACAATACCTTCGCCTTTATGCAGCTTCAGGCCATCATATACATTAGCATCTTACTTACATCACAGGTCACTGCAGGTGTCATTATGCCATTGGCATGTAAATATCAGATCTTCCTTCTCACATGTATCATAGAGGCCGCCACTGTCACTGGGTGGATACAAGCAACTGAAATTTATACCATTGTGATTACATATGGATAGGGGGTCTGTGGGTACTACGGGTATATATCTACCCGTGACAAGTTCGACATGCCATTACAGATCAGTGTTGTTTACATCCGAGTCGTCATTGTGTTGTGAGTTGCCGTCGCCGTATTGTGACGAGTCTGAGTGGCGAGTCGCGTTGTCGCGGATGTTGTATGACGATTCGTCGTCGTCGTCACTGTTGCAACACCGCCATGTCACCATCGTTGTTCCCGTCACTGTCGCCGTGATGCACTGGCATCGGATGCATAGTCGTCACATCGTGCCAGTGGTACGTCGTTCACCGTCGTCGCCGTCAGTCGTCGGTCGTAGTGGTGGCTTGCCGTTGCACCGTGATCAGTTCCGTGTGGATAAGGGAGAGGGAGAGAGCGACTCGGAGGGCGGTCGTCGTCGTCGTCACATCATCGTGTCGTGGTGGCACCAGCACGCCGCGATGTCGTGTCGTCGTCGTCGTCGTTCGCAGTGGTGGCACGCCGTTGCGTGGTGGTCGGTTCCGTGTGGACAAGGGAGAGGGAGCGAGCGAGGGCGGTCGTAGTCAGAGGTGTTGCTAGTATAGGGTCATGCACAGTCAGGTAATCTTCAATATACGATTCCGGGCGTGGTGCAGTGTTATTGACCGCATAGTACGCCATTGAGTAGGTCTGGCCAGTATACGGGCTCGTCACTTGGAGCGTCCGGTTGTTGGCACACCACGCAAGTTCCACCTGGGATATCTTAGCAGAGCGAGAGTGCGGGAACAGATTGCGTACCTCTGCAATAGGCAGTCTACACTCAAGAATCGAGGTATCGCCTGAGACGCTAACATAGTCTGAAAGCATCTTCACGCATATTCTACGCATGTAAGCCTACGCGAGCCCGATTGATAGAACCAGAGAACACTTACTCCACCGTTGGGTATGAACCCGAAATCTTGTATCTCATCCATAACCATGCTTTCGAAGATGACTTGTCTCCAGATATTTTGATGGCGAATTCCTGAGCTTCTTCCAAAACCTACGCAAAGATCAATAAACAGCCTCCCGACAGTCACCAGCCTGTACATACGGGTTCCAAGCCATCTACAAGCTTTTGGGGACCTTTATGGACCTTGAGGTGTTCTAGGACGAACATGATGAGGTCGTCATCTTCTAGCTCGCCAAGATATTTAACCATGAGGCGTTTGACCAACGGTTCAAATTTCCGGTCAACCATGCTCTAACGAAACCAGTCAGCAACGTCACAGAGAAGAAACATACAACGTACGCCATTGAGACCATCCCACCTGACTTTTGCCTTGAACAGTGTCTCCCTGTCATGGGGAACGGACACCTTGATCATTTGCAACCGCTACTTTGCCTTCTCGTCCTCTGCAGCAGTGAAATCGAGTTTGACTAACGGCACCTTCCGTTTCTTGATGTCCTCTTCCTCCTCTTCCTCTTGTCCAAATACAGCAGCCTTTACATCATTTGGCGAGGCCTCAGCTTTCAGTGGCGCAGGTGCAATGGACATGTTGAGTTTGACTGGTGTGCCATCATCAGGCAGCATTCCGGCTTTCCGTTGTTCTTCGGCGAGAGCTTGCATGTCCTTCATCTGACGAGCGAGGAACTTTTCTGATTCGATACGAAGGTTCTCTGCTTCACGCTCTTCGTAAGCGCGAGATTCAGCATCTGCTGCTTCTTCGGCCGTGACTCGGCATGTACGAGATTGACGCCATCGAGCCTTGGAAGTGTCTATGAGTTTGACGATGACGACGACCAAGTCGGCATACCTGTCGACATAAAATTGCTCGTCGCTCTCGTCATCGTCCCAAACATCAAGCCGAGCTTGCATCTCCACACATTCGCGTTCTTCGGCTTCCTTGATGGCGGTTTGACGCGCAATCGATCGTTCTAGAGCAGCTATGCGAGCCCGCTCTCGAGGCTCATAGCGGCGTTCTCTCTGCAAAGTTGGTGATAGCATGTTGAGGGTCACTGCACGCATCACAACGGATGAAACACTCACGTCCTTGAACGAAACCTCCTCGTCTCGTCATCTGGCGTCCCTACGGTCCTTCTCCATCTCCTCCTCAGTCTTTTGGCCCTTACCCCGTTTATCCAATGCCCCCGTCGCAGCGCTTGCATCCTCTGCCTTTACAAAGAAAGCCGACGGGTTTGCCGTAGCCTTGTGCTCCTTTTCCAGGCATCTGTTGACCCTTTCCAGGCGTCGATTGAGATGCCTGCTGTGATTGTGGCTTACCCCATTCCCATTCCCTCGACTTTGGGCCACTCGGCACGGAAGCCATGAGATTTGGTATGCTCTCGCGAACTTCTCGTACTTTCTCCCGTTCACGCTTGGCGGCCCATTCGCGGAATTGAGCGATTTCGGATATAACGAGACCGCGTTGAGTTTCTGGAAGATCGGCTTCCCGAAGATCATGGAGATGAGGAGGGATCACGTATTTTTCCTTGTCGAGGTGTAGGATGGGTGAGGGTGAGGGAGAAGGAGTGGTCCTCGTCGTCGTCACGTCGTGGAAGGGGTTGGGCGTTGTTCGTCGTGGCGTGTCGTCGCGTCATTGAGATGTCGTCGTGTCGTCGTCGCATCGTTCGTGGTGGTGGTGGTGGTGGAGGTGGTGGAGGTGGAGGTGGAGGTGCCCCTGTGTCATTTGTCAGCGCGTGTCGTCGTCGTCGTCGTCGTTGTGGCCACAGCTTGTAACATTGAGACTACTTTTGACAATGTTACAGAACGACTCGAACGGGGTTCGCCAAGCAGATACTAAGCACAAAAAGTGCTTCAAGTTGGATGAAACTTGCGACCATAAGGTGAACAAATTGCAGAACGCCACCATCTGGACCGTCGGGCCTGGATGGCGGGGCGGACGTCATTCATCCTGATGGGGCGCGTTTGTTGGCGGGTAGATTGACCGAGAGGGTGGGCGTGGGCGCTTCGTCCGAGCTGGCCGAGCTAGAGAAAGTTTCGACGAGTGGTGGCGGCATGGCACGTCGAGGTGAGGCTCCGGAGTAATTCGATGCCATACAATTCTTACCTCTCTTTTTCGAGGCCAAAACCGAACATGAACACCGAGCCGCAATCTTCACAATGCTGGTCCGATCAGTGCCTAACTAAACATGAGCAAGTGCCAGTGGAAAATCGACCGGAAACCTGGAACGAGATAGTAGGCGGGAGGTCAGACAATATTTCCGCATCTGAGATTGAAGGATATGGTGGCAGTAACGGTTAACTCACCCACTGCTACCAACTCGACCGCGACTTATTGAAAGACTTGATACGCTCTCCAGTGAGGGTGAAATATGTACTACGATGGGCCACCACATACCAGACAGTAGCGTCGTCTCTCCGCGGGGCTGGTGGGCGAGCTTGAGTGGATATGTATGAGGCTGGGGGCGGGTGGTGTTAACTTGTCAAAGGGCGTCGGCGGTTGGGCGTGCGGGCGATGATCGAAGGAAGTTCAAACGTTCAACGTTCAAGTTTGGTGGGGGGGGTTCTGTCTGCGACGGGAATTTGAAATCGGGCGTTTGAATGGGAAACTCTTGCAAGCTGCGGCTGCATCATGGTCGTGTTACCAAGGGGTGGTAGTAGGCTAGCTTAGACTCGTGTCAACACATGAGATCGAACTCGGATGAAGAGAATTATGAGGTAGAAATATTGATTAATCACTGTCTGCCCACTCTGGATCAGTACCAATGTCATACGAGTCAAAGTCCATTGTTTCTGACTCGGAATCCTCCAGTGTAGTCTCCGCTGGCACATTTGAGTTGTCAGGAGCACTATCCTCATCGTGCCAACCAAGTTCCTCTCTATCCTCCAACATATATTCATCTTCGTCACCACCTCCCGCCTTTTCAAATTCCATACCACCATTTCTCGAGACCGTGGCGGTCACCGCCGGGCTGTCAATAACATAATTCCCTCCGCTGTAGTCTTTCGAATGCGCGTACGTATGCCCGATACCTTCACCCCAATGATATCGAACGACCATGTCCCGGTCAACAAATCTATAGCAAACTAGTTAAAATTTTTGTTTGAGTGATCGGCAAGCAACCTTACCTGTTCACGCAATACTGTTTCCAGTCGTTTCCATCCTTCGCCATTTTTGACATCGCAATTCGATCGGGATGAAGGCGGCCAAGGTGGAACACTGGAATAAGGTGACATCCTCGAATCACGTCAGAGGGGTTCACGAAGCCAAAAGCATCAGGCTTGACCATGGGGACGAAGCGTAGAGTGTCTAGGGTCAAGCCATCTTTGGCAGGGGATACTAGCTCAAACCACCTTACCCATAAAAATTCCATCCGACGTGCAACATAGTCCCTTGAATCGGGTCCTACGTAGACAATGTTGGCATGGAATATTCCAAGGACTCTGGCGTAAGAGTAAGGGTATTGAGTTGATCTTGATAATAACATGAGATCCCTATGGTCGGTGTTTGAATTGACGACATCTTGATTTCGTCGTACGTCGTATGTCGTATAATTGATTTGCAGCAGGAAGTGACGATAAATCCTATTTCCCTTCAAAACAACGTGATTTAGCTGGGAAAGCGGGTCCTCATTTGCGTAATCAGCATCATCTGATGGAGGTGGCGTGGACACGCCATGATCAGACCTCGCACGAGGCAATAGATGAGCCTTCAGTTTGAAGAGAAAGTCCTGCAGCGGAAGATTATTCGTCATAGTGTGATAAAATATTGATGAGTGGCAGCCGATGCCCACCTTTGTTGCGAGGTCATCACGAGTTTTGTTCACGAACATGCTCACGTCCTCGGGATGGTTTTGGGACATGCCGATATGATGATGGCTTTCCGGAGTGTTGGTGATGGGATCTTCAAGGACGTGAGTGCGACCGATAGTCCTGGTATGGATAGCGTGGATGCGCGTTTGCCGGCGTTCCATCTGCGCTAATTGGGGTATGAAATTTTTACCGCTCGTTCGAGCGAACCTCTTCTTTCCGACTCTGTGTTCCTGCTCTCCCTGAAGCGATCAGGCGTGATGTCAGCTCTACAAGCCCTATTGACGGGAGATGCTTGGACTCGGACTTACCGTCTGTGTAGAATACGAATCTGTTGTGCCATAGAGACGAATCTGAGAGACGTAGTCCCCCAACGCATGCATCTTGTACGTTTGTAAATTTAATGTTTTCGGTCGGCGGGTAGAGTTGGACGAGTGATGTTGTTCCTTTGAGGGTCCCGAGAGTTGTAGTCGGACTTGACGGCGATGGCGGGCTTCAGCTTCCCTTGGCAACTCTCGGGTTGTGAAGTGTGGACAGGTTTCGGAGACAAAGGTGCGCAGGTGGTCTCCGAGTGCTCGAGTCGCCATCTCAAGCACATTAAGGGTAGCGTCCGTATGGACCCGAAGCTTCGCGAAGGCGTGCCAATGGGCAAGAGCACAAAGCAGCTGCTGAATGACGGTGTCGTGAGGCTCTGGGAACAGGCCGTGAAAAACTGGCATAGAACACTAGAAGCGGGAGGCGATGAATAGTGCGTGTTTTTAAGGAGAAAACCATCATACCTGTAAAATGTCTTCGTAGTCTCGAGCGGCCATTTGCTTCAGCTCGGACGTGTTCCGGGAAAATCTTCGAATTGTATCTCGCCCGAAGATAGGAACTTGTCGGAAGCTTGCCAAAGATCAATACTTATAAATTGTGGACGAATCGCAAGGTCTCTTACCGTCGATCAAGCTCGTCTATCTGACTTTTATTCACACTCTCCAGGATCCTGAGTAAGTGGATCAAAACCGCCTTCCAAACACCAAGTTCAAATTCATGCAACAGGTCGACTATAAGCATCAAGAAAAAATTGAACCCCGAATGGGAGAGCCGCTCCGAAAACGCATTCTGTGACAATGCGTGTCCCATGCATTAGCCCCACAACAGCAAAGAAGGCCAACAATCGACTCACCACTGTTGGGACGAGCGATTCTGCCTTTAAGAGGCGCTCCACGTGCAGCGAATTGACAGCATAGTTACTTTCATATATAAGCTTTCTAGATTCTGAAACCTTCTCGCGACGTTCCGACGTGTCAGCTCGAGCCAGAAGCATTCTCTGCGTCATGTCCAGCTCA
>JBBPOM010001246.1:0-12423 GCA_038091455.1 Leccinum uliginosum | reverse complement strand
ATCTGTACATGGACAATCTCCGGGCAGTGGAAAATCGTTGACGTGTGCGTCCACGCACGAGGCGTTTTCGGAGCTGTTGATCAAGGTACTGCAGGCTGCGGCACAACTTGGGGCCTGGTAAATATGCTGACTCGAAGGATATGTACATGTATATTTTCATCACTGGCGGGCAGTAATGTTTCAACAACGTTAATACAGTATCTATCATTGGCGTGTTATCACGAAAAAGTTGGTTATTCCCAGGAGTCGGTGACTTGGCGCAAGAGCGCCAGCTACGATGTGTAACCTTGTTTGAGTCACCGCACTATGTCCAATCCACTTCGAATCACGAAGACTTGTGTTTGTGGCCGTGTATTCACCGACTTGGGAGGCTTCACCAGGCACGAAAAGAGCTGTCGCAAGGGCAAGAAAAGGTTAGCCAGCGCCCTCGCTAAGGCGAAAGAGGTATACATAGCCAAGAAGGCCAGGTTGTCTAGCCTACGTTCCAGCCCCGATCGAGATGCAACCACCTGCAGCAGCCATGACGGAGGAGATAGCCTTCAAGTCAACCAGCAAGCCGCTCACCAGGTATGATTCCAAGCACATTTACTTCAATCTGACACGTTTTAGGATGCGTCCCCTTCGCCGTCACTGCATCAGGAATCTACCGTTGGTGGTATAGAGGAATTTGACATTGCTGAGTGTCTGGGCGTATGTGTCAATTCACTTTTTTATGGGTGCTCTTTGACACAGTTAAATGTGCTAGGATGATGTGCCTCTTGCCCAGCGTCGGCCTCGTAGAGTTCGCCGACTGCCGTTGCGCTTTCGGGACGTGCTACCCGAGCCACCACTCCCACTTCCCCCTTCGGATCTGGCTGGCAATCTAAATGCACTTATTGAACAGGAAACTCCTGGTCAACAATCGAATGGTGGGCACGAGGCTCGCCGAGGAACGATGACCACCTTGTCGGAATTATCGACATCTTCGTCTCGTTCGTTGCTCAGAAGGTTTAGAACATTGATGAATAAGTTTGGGTTGTCCCGTGTATATACTTCGGAGAAGCTTCCCTCACATGATCCGGAGGACCCATACTCAGTGGATCACGTCTTTCAACCGCATCGCGAAGGCGCTCAGTATCACAAGCTCGACAATATATTTTATCCTTACCCAAACGAGAGCGCAATGCGCTTAGGTGACTGGTACTGGAATCACGGGGCCCAGAAGTCCCGCGAAGACTTCAAGCAGTTGCTCAGCATCGTCGGGAACCCTTCGTTTGATACGGCCGACTTGTCTGGGGTTGCTTGGGATTCCATCAACAAAGAACTCGGCGGTCAGCTTCCTGATGGTGACTCGGACATTCCTGAATGGCTTAATGGCGACCATGGATGGAAGTCTTCCCCGATCACAATTTCGGTTCCCTTCCACGGTCGCTCAGCCATTCCGGGAGCCAAGTCCTACACTGTGCCAGGATTTTATTATAGATCGCTTATTTCAATCTTAGAAGAGAAGATTTTAGATCCTGTCCAAGCGGCGCACTTTCACTACGAGCCATATGAACTACTCTGGCGTCCACCCCATAAGGCACGAGATATTAAGGTTCATGGAGAGCTCTTTACTTCGAGCGCATTCCTTGATGCTCATAGAGAACTACAAGAATCCCCTCCGGAGCCTGGTTGCGACTTTCCCCGCGTTGTCGCTGCATTTATGTTCTCGTCAGATGCAACTCAACTCTGCACATTCGGCGACACAAAATTATGGCCACTCTATGTATATTTCGGAAATGAATCCAAATATCGCCGGTGCCAACCATCTAAAAATTCTTCCTCCCATGCTGCATACTTCCAGATTGTGAGTAATTTCTGTACCTTTTGTCACCCATTCTCACAGTCGTTGCAGCTCCCCGAAGCATTTAAGGATTTTGTCGTGGCTCACTCAGGAGGCAAATCACTCAGTGACATTCTCATGACGCACTGCCAAAGGGAGCTTTTCCACGAACAGTGGAAAATGCTTCTGGATGATGATTTCATCCAGGCCTATAGCCACGGTGTTGTCATCACCTGTTGTGATGGCTTGAAACGCCGCTTCTATCCGCGTATTTTCACATACTCGGCGGACTATCCAGAGAAGCGAGTCTTCTGAATGGGTGACCCTATACTGCGCTAATTTTTGCTCGTTCACAGGATACTCATAGCATCAATTCGTAATCTTGGCAAATGTCCTTGCCCTCGCTGCAAGATTCTGTTAAGTGATGTTCATGAACTTGGCACTGACGAAGACACGCGTAATCGGCAGCTTCTGTTCCGTCGTGATGGTCCCGATCGTGTTGAGAGAGTACAAGCCGCACGAGACCTCATCTACGAAGCTAACTATGCGGTCACGACACCTCAAGTTGAAGCACTCCTTCGAGGAGACTCACTTGTCCCAACATCGGTGAGTGATCTCCCTGGCATAAGGTTCAGGCATAATCCATTATGAATGTCACGCAGAATGCTTTCTCGGACAAGCTATGTCGCTTAGCTTTCAACCTTTTCACCATGTTAGTAGTGGACCTTCTCCACGAATTTGAATTAGGTGTTTGGAAAGCAATTTTCACCCATCTTCTTCGCATGCTACAATCCCTCGAGGAGAGTAAGGTCCATGAACTTGACCGCAGGTTTGCCTCTGTCAGTGATTTTGCAACCGTTTCCTCATGCCCTTCAGATATCGGCAAGTCCCGACATTTGGACGCGATACTATTCGTCGCTTCTCTAAAAATGCGTCTGACATGAAGAGGATAGCGGCTCGCGACTTCGAAGATCTCCTGCAGGTTGGTCACTTTATTTACCATTTCGGCCCGGTCTTACGGTCTTCTCAGTGTGCCATCCCTGTCTTTGATGGTCTATTCCCCGAACCGCACAACTCCGCAGTCATCAGGAAATCGGTGATGGTTTGCTCAACCATTACCTGGATTTATCATACGAGTAAACAACAGAAACCATTGTCATTATGATACACACACTGACCAATCCATCTAACCACTGAGAGGGTTGTTGACTATCGCTCACATGTGCCCTTGTAGTTAATTATGATAATTTACAAAATGTAGATTAATATGGCTCATATTCACAATCATTATTTCCTATTGTCATTCTTCCCATACAGACTTGTTTGAGCATATGTATAGCATTCATCAAGAGTTGTCCATGCTTCCAATGCTGATTGTGGAAGCCCGTTTTGGTAATCCTTATATGTATTGTAATCTGCCTCATGCAGACACATATTAGCTCATGTACTCTTCATCAATAGTTGTCCATGGATCCAATGTTGATTGTTATGGTGCATGTTCATAATCTCTATTCCTATGGTGATTATCTTCACACAGGCACATTTGAGCTCATGTACCATTCATCAAGACTTGTCCATGTGTCCAACACTGACTGCCATGGTCTACATTTGCCTCCATGACTTGGTGTTGTGATCCTTCCCATAATGGGTGCTTTGAACACATATACCTTTGATCAAGGGTTGGTAATGCATCAAATTCTGATTGCTATGGTGCATGTTCATAACCCTTGTTCCTATTATGATCATTTTCACACATGCACATTTGAACTTGTGTACCATTCATCAAGACTCGCTCATATGTCCAATGCCAACCACTGTGGCCTACATTCATCATTTGGACCTTGTGTTACAATGTCTCCCATACAGGTGTGTTTGAACCAATCTACTACCATTCATCAAAAGTTGCCCAAGAGTCTAATAGCAGACTGGTATGAGCAGAAACACCATGTATTCGAAATTGCTATTGGTCACAATACTGACCAACATGGCACATATCCATATTTCCTGTTCCGAATCAAATTCCTCACCCACAGATGCTTTTGACCATAGATACCATGCTTATACTGTTGACAATGAAAACATTACTGACTGTATGGCTCACACCCGCAATCTATGTTTTTATTGCAATCCTTTGATGCATGTCAGATCATGAGCACTATGGCCCATCAGTTCTCGCCTGTGATGCACATTCCATTGCCAATCCGGGCTGATTCATTGAAAGCCACATCATACTGGCAGTGTGGCACATTACTTTTAATTTGCCTAGGACATTTTCAACTAGTACTAGTACGTAACAAAATGTTTGCGCTTCTACGACACGAAGTAGTTTATTCTGCCCCTTCGCGATCTCGCGCCCTGATCTCTGCACGCTTATGACGGATCCGCGCCAAGGCACTGTTCTTCGATGGAAGCCGCTCGACGTCCGCATAAAGCGGAAATACCTGTCTATTTGTTTGTTTTGGTGAGCGGTGCAGAGTCTGATGCGAAAACCTCCGTACCGGTTCCACCATGCCAGAAGGTGCCCTACTTCTTCTTGCTCCTCCGGGTCAAGCAGTAGTTCCAATATACTGTTGTAAAAACGTTCTGAATCTGTAACGAGGTCAGTACGGGAAAACACTTGTGCAGAGGTGAGTGCGAAGCGAGCCTGGAATGAACCTGATGAGTGATAACCTTTTCTCGGGTCCGCGGATCTAACTTGCCTGCGTAGCAACGTAAGCAATTGATGCTTTCGTGACCGACCGCATGCCGTGAATACGTGCATTGCCTGATCGTGTTGCTTTCGGCTCTTGATCAACAGAGCTAGGTGAAGTGAAGATATGCTTAAAGGCCTACTCAACCGGTTCAGATCGTGTACTGTAGATTAGAACGACCATAAAAATACTTACCGAAACCAGTAGACCACTTCGGAGTAGTCCGTTCCATGGATCCTCTGGATCATACGAGTAGTTTGCATATAAAAAAAGCGGCCATTGGTCGCCGGCTACCTGGATTTGACCCGTCACAAGCTTGTTGCGCGTCCTGTAAATACAGTTTGCGAGGCGTTACGATGCGTCCATATAGAAAACAATAAACACTCACTCAATGTTGCCCCAGTCGAGCCCTGCGGGACATAGGAGAGCGCCCGTACGCTCATGGTTGAACCCACGTCCAGCCTTCACGTTCCGAGGGATGTGCGGGCTCAAAGACTGACCCGTTGGGGTGATCCAGTCGATAATGGCACTTTTCATTCCTTTAGTGTCATCTGCCCTTGAACCGTTAGCACCTTTTTGTATCTAGAATCCAACCGATTGTAAGTCGAGGAAAGAATAATAGAATTGGTGGATTGCTTACCAGATCGGCGATGGCGATTACATCCTCTTCCGACGACTCCATTAGTCGGGCCTCAAGCCCGGGTACCATGCGAATGAGCTCGCGGAATACAACATACTCTTGTCGTTCTCTAAATACGGAAAGTTGAATGCGAATCAGACTTATAAGCATCAGTGTACGTTTTGGCACTCACACCGCTGTCACAGATTCTTGCTCTTCGCCATCACCCATAAGCAGGAGACCGTTCGTGATGAGAGTTTGTATGTTGCAAAAGGCGTGCACAGACCGCCCGAAATGCCTTCCATGGTGAACAAGGGGGTCCTGAGTAGTTCTGCAAAAAAAACCATCGATGAGTGAGTCGAAAATGTGACAGTGTGACACATAATACTCACGGTTTCTTCCTAGGCCCCAACTGCAAAGCGCTAGTATGTTGGCGCTTCTGGCCAGCCGTCCTATCAGGTGACGGGCTATCACAGCGATCAGCGTGCTGTGATATTGGCATGAGATGGTGGTTGCGAACGGGGATCGTTCTGTTCAATAGGTGTAACTTGAAGTAGTAAAATGGGCAGGATTCGAATCGAGTCGTCGGATTCCTGGAATGTACCCTCATTCCATCCCGGTTTTATAGCCTGAGAGTGTGACAGTGTCGGTCCGTTCATTCAATGGCCAACTTCATACTACTAAGTAGCAACCACATCAGCAAAACAAGGATTTTGCCATAGTTTTCATAGTTTCTATAGCAATCCATAGTTTTCCCATAGTTTTCCCATAGCCTCCATAGTTCTATAGTTGACATAGAGTTAATAGACTATTGTAGACTACCATAGCACACTGACAGTATATGATTAATCTATCCCAGACTGCCATAGGCTACCAGCTTTCCCAAAGCCTCTCAAGTAGAACATTGGTGTTGTTGACACAAACCATCTGATTTTCTTTACACTCATGCCAGTGATAAATTTGCTACAAGCCTTGTATCAGCCAGTAAAGAGTGTGCAGTGCTGCACAGGACATGATTCACCTCAGTGGTCACAGTGTTAGCGGCCACACGGTCAGACAGACCATTGCATTCAAGTTCTACAGTTTCTTCTCTTTCTCTTTCTTTTTCTGTTTTTCAATGTCAGTTTACAAAAAAAAAACATTCCCAACTTGAATGTCATTACAATGTAAACTACCGTGACGTAATAGGTACAGGACGTAATATAAATACATATATATACTATGTCCGTGTGCATCATTCTCGTCCTCGTCGTTTCATTTAAGTTGTGATGCGCCACCGCCATCCTCGTCACAGACACCACGTTGTCACGCATCGTGTCGTTGATGCCATGCCACTTGTCGTTTCGCCGTGACCCGTCCTCACCATCATCAACATCATTGTTGCTGTTGCAATTCCGCCATGTCATGGTTGTGGTTGTGGTGTGGTGATTTGTGCGTGTGTCGGACGTGCGAACGTCGCTATTGAGGTCGAAAAGAACGGTGACGTTGATGGGTCGACGGAGTGGATAGGTGAAGAGCGCGGCAACATTGAGGGGGCATAAAGCGAGACAATGTGGGGGGCTCCAGCGAGGCTGAAGCGACGAGGGGGACGGATGATGATCCGACTGACGAGAGGTGGAATGGAGTCGCTGGGACGTTGCGCGCGAGAAGGCAAAAGAAGGAGCAAAAGTGCTCGAGGTGCAAACTTACGCGAATGGCCTCGAATAAAACCATTGATATCCTGCAACAATCTGAACAAAGGTCGTGTTCAGATCATGCCGTATGCAATGCATTGACGCGAACCTAAATTCCTTCAAGTTGTTCTGTAGTGGAGACAAAGTGGGGAGGGAGGGGAGTCAAAGAGTACGTACTTGTCTGATATCCATCTGTTCCATTTTATCACGAATCCGATTCCATCCTCCATCGATGGCGAGACCTTCAACATTGATATAGCGATTGATTCCATTTTATCAAGAATCCGATGCCGCCGTGCATCGTTGGCGTGATCGCCGACATCGGTGGCAACCACGAGGGCGCTCAAACTAACGGAGTGGGCAGGCGAAGAGCGCGGCGACCTTCAGGGAGCGCGCACCGTGTTTAAGCGGGAGGGAAAAAGGCCCGTGGGGTCTCCCGCGAGTCAAGAGTGGTGAGGATTCGCTGCGCAGAAGTAGGCTAAGGCCGCGAATAGAACCCTTGATATCTTCTCCCCGTCCCCATGGTCGACATTGTTGTCGTTGTCGTTATCGCGGTCGGCGGTGTCGCTGACGCCGTGCCGTCTCGCCGTCCACGCCGTCCTCATTGTTTTGCCGTGACGCGGCAGCGTCGTCACGGTACCATTTTCCCGCCCTACCCGGGCCCGTCCTCGTCCTCGTCGTGGTCGCGGTCCGCGGTGTTACCGTGACGCGCCGTGTCCGTCATCGAGGTGGACCGTGGCTGACACTGTGCCGTCTCCCCATCCTCCCCGTCGTTGTCGTTTCGCCGTGAGTGGTCGTCGTCGTCGAGGGATGTCACGTTGTCGTGGTTGCGATGCCGCGGTGTGGCTGACGTCCATCACGTCATCGTGCCATGCCGTGTCGTCGTCGCGCGTCGTGGTACACCGTCGTGGCAGTCGTCGCGTCGCGGTTTGGCGTATCTGCAGGGAGTCAGGCCGATGGAGTGAATAACTGGTCCATAATGAGACAGGGTGGAAAGGGAGAGGAGTGGAGTGAAAGGTTACATACTTGTCTGACATCGATATATTCCGTTTGATCACGAATCCGATGCCCTTGTCCGTCATTGACGTGATCGTCGCCGTTCGTGGCCACAACAAAATGAAGCTCCTTCCCAGCGACAGACGAGGGCGCTCAGACCGACGGAGGGGGCAGGCGTAGGGCGCGGCGACAGGGGGCGTAAAGCGAAAGACGAAATGGTGGCTTCCTGCGAGTCCAGAGCGGCGAGAGGTGCGCTGACACCCGTGTACGCATGCGCTGGGCTGATAACTTGTCGACGTGAGATAAAGTGGGGAGGTATGGGATTGAAAGAATACGTACTTGTCTAGCATTGATTCATTCCGTTTTATCACGAATCCGATGCCGTCGTCCATCGTTGGCGTGACCGTCGCTGGGCCGTTTCACCGGAATCCAATGCCACCGTCCATCGTTGACATGACCGTCGCCGTTCGTGGCCACAACGAGGGCGCAGAGACCGACAGGGTGGGTAGGCGAGGGACCCGGCGTCCTTGAGTGGGCATAAACCGAGAGAAGAAGTGGAGGCCGCCTGCGAGTCTAGCGCTGTGAGGGGTGCGGTGACTGTCTCGCGTGTGCGCCTGCGCGGGGCTGATGCTTGTCAACGTGAGATACAGTGGAAGAGCTATGGAATTGAAATAATACGTACTTGTCTGACATTGATTCATTCCGTTTTATCACGAATCCGATACCACCGTCCATCGTTGGCGTGACCGTCGGTGAGCAGGCGAGGGGCGCGGCGACCTTGAGCGGGCGTAAAGCGAGAGACGAAGTGCAGGCGTTCTGCGAGTACTCGCACGGCGAGGGGTGCGCTGATACTGACGGAGTCGCGTGTGCTCCTGCGCTGGGCTGATACTTCTCGGCGTGAGACAAAGTGGACAGATATGCGATTGAAAGAATACATACTCGTCTGACATCGATTCATTTCGTTTGATCACGAATCTAATGTATCCGACCATCGTTGGCGTGACCGTCGGCAGTGGGCAGGCGAGGGGCACGGCGACCTTGAGGTGCGTAAACCGAGAGACGAAGTGGTGGCCTCCTGCGAGTCGAGAGCGGCCAGGGATGCGCTGACACCCTCCAGCGTGTGCGCCTGCGCGGGGCTGATGCTTGTCAACGTGAGATACAGTGGAAGAGGTATGGAATCGAAATAATACGTACTTGTCTGACATTGATTCATTCCGTTTTATCACGAATCCGATGCCACCGTCCATCGTTCGCGTGACCGTCGGTGGGCAGGAGAGGGGCGTGGGGACCTTGAGTGGGCGTAAAGCCAGAGACGAAGTGAAGGCCCGCTGCGAGTCCAGAGCGGTGAGGTGGTCCGCTGACACTGTGTTGCGTGTGGGCCTTTGCTGGGCTGATACTTATCAACGTGACATAAAGTGGAGAGTGTATATGCGATTGAAAGAGTACGTACTTGTCTGACACCGATCTATTCCAATGCCACTGTCCATCGTTGGCGTGACCGTCGCCGTTGGTGGCAATAACGAGAGCGCGGTGACCGACAGAGTGGGCAGGGGAGGGGCGCGGCGTCCTTGAGCGAGCGTAAAGCGAGAGTCAAAGTGGAGGCCTGCTGCGAGTCCAGAGCGGTGAGGTGGTTGATTGAAACTGTGTCGCGTGTGCGCCTGCGCTGGGCTCATACTTGTCGACGTCGGAGAGGTATGGAATTGAAAGAATACGTACTTGTCTGACACCAAGAATCCGATGCCACTGTCCATCGTTCGCGTGACCGCGGATGGGCAGGCGAGGGGCGCGGCATCCTTGAGCGGGCATAAAGTGAGAGACGACCGTCAAGCCTACTGCGAGTCCAGAGCGGTGAGGTGGTCCGCTGACGCTGTGTCGCGTGTGCCCCTGCGCTGGGCTGATACTTGTCGACGTGAGATGGAGTGCAGAGTATGTGATTGAAACAGCACATACTTGTCTGACATCGATTTATTCCGTCCTATCAGGAATCGCATGCCACCATCCATTGTTGGTGTGACCGTCGGTGAGCAGGCGAGGGGTGCGGCGACCTTGAGCGGGCGTAAAGCCAGAGACGAGGTACAGGCGGTTCGCTAACACTTTGTCGCGTGTGCACCTGCGCTGAGCTGATATTTGTCGACACGAGATAAAGTGGAGAGTATGCGATTGAAAGAGTACGTCTTGTCTGACACCAATCTATTCCGTTTCATCAGGGAGCAAATGCCACCATCTATCGTTGGCGTGACAGTCGGTGAGCAGGCGAAGGGCGCGGCGACCTTGAGCGGGCCTGCGCTCCAGGCCGAAGACTTCTCTCGTGCCTACGAAACCAGGAAACGAATCATCGAAAAGGTCTCCAAGCTGACCGCAGAAGCGCTCGGGGGTAACGAGAACGACGCTGTTCGGGAAGGGAGTGATGAGTCTGCTGGGTCGCTTGTTTCCAGCTCGGGCGGCATCCCGGATTCGATGACGTGGAGGCGAAGCTCTCCCTTTTGGGTCGTGCGCTGCAGCTCTGTCCCGCCGACAGACTGTACGATATCCTCACGTATTGGCGACGTTTGGAGAGGGAAGACCTCGAGAGCCGTCGCGAATATCTGTCCTGTAGTAGGACGGCTGCTACTCACTCCAAGCGCACCATGTCGTCGTCGTCGTCGTCACAGAAAGGTGCCTCGTCGCTTCGAGATAGACTCGGGGAATTACGCATGCTTCCTACGACGCCTCTGATCAACGCGGAAGATGCTGCTGCGCTGGCCGGCAGAGCGTTGAATCGAATGGCATCAAATTTTACGTTCGCTGTCACTGGCCGTGGGCGTTCTGATTCAAGTTCAAGAAGCAGGGATGGGTTCAGAGCAAGGTTCGACGGAGAGGAGGTTTCAACACAAGCAAGTTGAGTTTTGCAGAAAGGAATTGGCTGGCTCCTGGGAGCGGACGACGATGCTTAATCGGTGTTTCTCAGATATTCCTTCATTATGTATGCTCGTCAGCATGCCTTGCGTATCATGGTACTTGAAAGTATATCCGTTCCGAAGTATATATATATGCACACTGGACTAGGAACCAGGTAAACAAACCGAAGGAATGAGAGACAGAGGGGGGAATACTACGATTAAAAATAAAAAAGAGCGTGACACCAGTGAGAATATACACCCTATGTAAAGGATGTAAGGTATACTGCGGCATGTACAGTATGCCCATCGTCACCGTACGATGGTCCGAAATATGACAACGCATCCATCCGCAATACAAGAACTAAAGGAATGAAATCGAAAGAGTGGATATTTTCAAGTGCCGTTCGCGAAACGTGCTCCGTGGCCAGTGCGGACCCTAGCTAACCTTTCTTGACTGTTCGTCCAAAGGTGAAGCCTGACGCTTTGGTGGTTCTCCTCGAACACAAACCTCGCAGTGGTCCACTGCCCTGAGATCATCCAGTTCAGACGTCAGGTCTCTGATCTTTCCCTGCAGCCCCCAAACCTGTTGCTGCCAAGCCTTTTTAGCGGACGCGAATTGATCCTGTAGCCCTTTGCTCCTCTCCCATCGCGTCGTCACTGCGACGGGTGGATACCGGGGTAAAGGGAGACAATGCAGTATTCGAGCTTGCAGCGGAACTCGGCGCACGCACGTCACGTCGCTTTTCCTCCGTGGGATTTGTTACGATGTCGGCAAACTGGGCACTGAAGCAACCAGACACTGGCCGAAGTTGGAGGCCTAGAGACCCACCGTTGCCCGGGGGAGCACTCTGGGGAACAGTCAAAGAGAGGGGAAGTGAAGGTGTAAAATTCAAGCCCGTTGACGAGCCTAGCCCCACAGACGAGGTAGAGATGCTCTGAGATGAGGTCTTGGTAACGATGGAAAGCGAAGGGGCTTGTCGTCTGCGTAAATGACCCTTTCCGTCGGGGCTATCACCATCATTAATTTTCAGAGCCAATTGAGAATTGCTAGCACTCGGGCCACGCAACGCCGGTGAAGAAGCAGGCTTCCCTACCCGGGGCCGGGTGACCTTGAGGGCTTCGCCATTCCATTAAGTTCGGCAAACCCGTCACTATGAGGAAGAGCTGGTGGGGATTGACCTCTCTCCTTTTCTCCTTCCGAATTACGACCACCAAAGAGTCGCATGAACCCACTTTTCTTGTGTTTGAGTGCTCGGCCCGAAACAGAGGCTGCAGATTTGGGTGCCTCTGTCTCGCTAAGTCGGGTCTGAGACGGAGCGAGCGGGATAATCTTTTGAGGAGTCCCGGCACTAATTGATCGAGTGCGAGAACGAGCAATTGGGATAGTGTCAATCTCCTCGTTCTGCTCCTCTGAAGTCTCGGGTATATTTTCTGCATCGGAAAAAGATGACTTTGTCCGGATGACAGAAGGATTGATATTGGTGCGAAGTCTCTCCCTCGCTTGATCTTTCAAGGACGAACGGGACCGACAGATTGGGCAGGGGAGGGGCGCGGCGTCCTTGAGCGAGCGTAAAGCGAGAGACGAAGTGGAGGCCTGCTGCGAATCCAGAGCGGTGAGGTGGTCCGTCGAAACTGTGTCGCGTGTGCGCCTGCGCTGGGCTCATACTTGTCGACGTTAGAGAAATTGGAGAGGTATGGGATTGAAAGAATACGTACTTGTCTGACACCAATCTATTCCGTTTTATCAAGAATCCGATGCCAC